>VYZT01018088.1:21052-72029 GCA_013400735.1 Pomatostomus ruficeps | reverse complement strand
AAAAAAAAAGCAGAAAAAATAAAATGTTTTTGCAAAAGAGCTGGAATTAGACCCTGAATCCATATCTCTGACATGACATGCAAATAGCCACCTCTGCACTTGGGTAATTACACAGCTGCCTTGGATCCCCTAATGGATCCATAGATGCACACCCACAGTTATAATGCACGAGCTGCACTCACGCTTGGGGTGGAACTTTGAAACAGAAAAGTCTCTTTGATATTCTAACTGGCACATATTAGGATGGTTGCCCCTACATGGGTTTTGTTACAGTCTGAGGTGTACAAGGATTTTCTGTTGTTTCTGTTTGACTGGTTTGGTTTTTAACAGCTGTACGCTCATCCCATGAACCTTCTGCCCCAAGAAACCCCTGAGCTGTGGGAGGCAGAGACACCCTGACACTCCTGAGCATGGGCAGAGACTCCATACACTCGGGAGAAAAGTAAATTTCAACAGTGATGAAAAATATTTCTGCTATTAGAGGCACCTTTTTAAATGTTCCAGCCCTGGGGTTGCCACCACCTTTGCTCTGTGAACCACACCAGTGTCCTCACTGCACCTGGATGGCAGCAATGGAGGGGTAATGGATGGAAGCTCCAGCAAAAACTTCCCGAATAAATTCCACCCTTTGCCAAGGCTGTGCATGGCCGACTTTCCAGAGTGTCATAGCAAGCAGTTCTGGACACTCTCTGCTTATTAAAAACAGAGGGCTAAAATCAATACAGTAATATCTTGCTGGAGCAAATTCAATTCATCAACAGGTTTGTCGTTTTAAAGATGATTAAAGGACTTGTTTATTAGGCATCATCTGGGCTTTCGTAATCATTGGTATGAGAATAATAAGACATAAGCCACATTAGGCTTACAGATCTTTCAATTACATCAGGGAGTGGACATTTTTCTTTAAGTAAAGGGCTGGAAGCATTTCCTATTTTCATTTAGCCTATACTAGTCACCAATTACCTCCCCAAACCTGGTGCTGCTCACGGATTCCAGTGGCTCAGGGGCAGCAGGATCTGTGCATGTAAAGCCAACAATGTGTGCTACAAACCAGGTGTGCTGCAATTTTCATCGGACTCTTGTAAGGAATATTCATTCTGATCTGCAAGATTTGAGTTCTGAAAGCTCCAGTTCAGCTCCTGCCTAAGCACTGACTGATCAGTAAGGACACAAGGACATTTAAAGTGTTTTCCTCTTCTGCAGGCAAGAACAGCAAACCTGGGTGTGAGGAGGAGCTCTGAGACTCATCCTCATCAGGGATGGAAGAGGAAGGGTCTCTTTACCCTGCCAGGGAGATGCTCAGCACCTCTCAGCTCCTCGGCTTTCATGAATCCCAAACAGGGCTGAGGTCACAAGTGCAAACCCCCAGAGCTGGGGAAGATCCCCTGCACAGGAAGCTGAGAGCATCCAGCCCCAGCTGGCCACAGAGAAGGGGAGAAGGAGTGAAAAACAGGAGGAGCAGCAGTTGCTGGTAAACAGGATTGTGGATCCATGGCTGAACATGGACTATTCTAAAAAAGTCTTCCTGGGAAGGTAACAGAGATGAACTTGGCAACAAGCTTCAACAAGTGAATCATTCCTGAAACTCTTAGAATATGGGTGATAAAACACTTCTTAAAAATTAACTTTTCAGCGTGGAAGGCTGAGATTCTCTCTAGTCTGTTGTATCCCCATTGGAAAAGCATTTCCACGTGCTGATTCCTAGCTAACCTTACCCCAGCACCCCTCCCTCTTTTCCTTAGGGACTCTTTTGCAGAGCCAGATAAATCTGTGCTTCGTAAACAAAGTAACCAAAAAAACCAGAGGGGAATTGGTTGCAAATTGGCACAGTAGAAAAATTGATTTTTAATAGCCTTTTTCAGAAGAGTTTCTCACCATTTCTTTAGCATCTGAGCTAATGGAAAAGTGTCTTCCACTCTGCATGGAATAAGGCATGTGAGGGAATGATGTAAGAGGACAAAGCCATGCAGTCCATTAACACAGCAGGGAATGGGGAAAAACCAACCAACAAAACAAAAAACCCAAACCAACCAAACATAAAAACAAAAAAGGAAAGAATAAACCCAAAATCTCCTGACCAAGTTAAGCAGCAGAGTGCTCCTAAGTGAATCTGGAGCTCCAATTCCTGCTGTAACCCAAATTTCCTGCTCTTCTGTCCACCTTGCATTGTCAGGGAAAAAATAAATTAACAGTTTTGGCAGAGCAGGAAGCGTCAGGAAGGACAAAGATAGGTTCAGGATAGGGGTTGGTTGTTTGTTTTTCTTTTATTTCTACCTCTTCTGCAGTTCTGCTGTCTTCTCAACATAGAAAGTACAGAGATGCTTTTCAGGCAGACAAAATGGGAACAGTAATCCTCTGCTAAACTGGAACAGTAATATTTGGAGCTGGGAAGGCTAATTTATTCACCTTCTTTAGAGAAATAGAAAAAGCAGGCCAAGACAAAACAGCTCTCTTCTGCTGCACAAAAAAAAAAAATTTAAAAATTCCCAGTGAAATATGCTACTAGGCAGAATAACTCATGATTTCTGCATGCCACAAAGGATTTCCCTTGACACGTAATGAATTTTATTGAGGTCAGATTTCAAGTTATCTAAATACTTGGTTCCCTTCAGAGATGCAGGACTTGAGAAATTATTTTGCAATAATTATGCATTTTTGCCTTGGCGCTGATTTGAGAAGCATTGAATATTGTGAGTAACGCTGCTCTCAAACACTTGATAAAAAAGCTGAGAAAGCTTTTGTGCCTTTCATGGCTAAAAAGCTGAGTTTATAAACTCTACATTTCCACTGATTATCACTTCAGAAAGCCTCCCCATGCTTCTCTAGCTCCCCCCAGCTCAGCCACTGCTGTTTTCCTTGGGATCAGCTCATGGAATGTCATGGCAGGAGTGGGCACAGGGCCACAACAAACAGGAGCAGCCCCTCAGTATTTTAGCAAGTTTGTGAAAACTTCATAGGCACAGCAATTAGAACATCCTGGCAGCAAAGGAAGGGAGAAATAAATAACTACGAGTGGTGTTTTCCAGCTCTCGTTGAATGGAATCATTAAGCTCAATAACGGTGGGGTTTGGCTGGGGTGTGAAATGAGGAGCTCTGAGGGCGCATCCCTTACCCTGCGCAGGAAGCTCTGTGATTCTCAGGCACTCAGAGCTGCTGCTTGGGCTGCACAACAGCCACAAGGATTTTTTATTCATCTGGGCCTGCTTGTGAGGACGTCTTTCTCCTCCTTCCTATTAACCAAGTTAGTAAAAAATAACACATTTCACTTCTGTAGATGTATGGGTAGAGATAGATACACGTAAAGATACAAAGATGCAGGTAAATAAAGCAGAGAGTGCATTAATAACCTGCACAACACTACACTGTTAATTACTCAGCCTGAAAGAGACTTCCCAAACTAATTTAGCACAGCCCTTTTGCTAATGCTGCTCACAAATAGCAAAGCAGAAGATGCACCAACAGTTTAAAAGAGAATTTAAATCAATCAAGTGGCTCTATCTCATCCGCTCAGCAGGGAAGGATGTGTGAGGAGTGGAAGGACTGAGGAAAATGCAGAAGCAAAATCAAGATCTTAGAAAGCTGGAAGACATTTATTAATGTGCAGTTGATCAAATGGGATTGAAGCGTGGAATGTCTCAGTCTGCCTTGCTAGATGGTAAACATAAGGCAATTAAACCACTCATTTCAATGTGCATCCTATAAATTCCTGCCTGATCTGGATTCCTCTGGAAAACCTCTGGCTTTTCAAGCAAAGACCTCTCTGAAAGAAGAGCTCTGAAATGAGGCAGCTCCAAAGGTCAGAGCAGCTCAGTGTAACTCACTGAAAAGGAGCTCAGGCCCTCTGGATTTTAACATATTCAATTTTACCTTTTGAACCCACTTAAAAAATGGAAAGAGCAATTTTTTCATTGACCTGGATTACCCACAAGTTTGTTGGCTTCTCTGCCATTTACAACCTTTTCAATATTTACATAAGCCTTCAGACTCTGAAAAGGGAGCTCTTTTGACATCCCTTTAGCAGAGACAAAAATTATCCCGAACAAAATTTTTAATGCGGATCCTTCACACAAAACCAAACTGAAATCTCTTTATGGATTGCAAGACTAAATTAGAGTAATGAGCTCTCCAAACCCCAGCTATTCCTTTAATTACTTATCGACTTAGCCTAGTTCTAAACTAAGGTTAATAAACTAAGAGGAGCATGCAAATGTGATTTTTCCCTCCTTCACGTGATGCTTGTGACTGTCACAGCACAGAGTGGCAGCTGCCATCAGTGGCACAGGAGTGGCTGGGGACACACAGGACTGGGAACCACTGAGCTCTGTATCAGTCAAAGTCTGCCTTAGAATGCCCCAAATACCTTTTTTTTTACTCACAATGGGACGCTTTCGATTAAGGGGAGCAGGATTTCACTGCAAGGCTGGTGTCAGCATGCCCAGCAATTATTAATGCACGACACCATAAATTTGGCTGCATCTGCCTCGGGCTCCATAGTTACTAACAGGCAGAAATCATTGCATTAATGGAGAAATGGGAACACAATGAGGCACTTGATTATCCCTAAGAGGCAGCACGCAGCACACGGGCTCTGTGGGGTGGTACCAGTGTCCTTGGAGCCATTTCAGTCCTGCACATCCCCTGGCATATAATTATCCCAGCCTAACCATGACCCTGCGGGTCCTCCATTAAAATTCTGGTTTGTTACAGAACGGGGTATGCATTATTGAAGCACGTTATTTTGATCACTGAAATCTGACATATTGTGCTCATTAGCCAGCAAACCTGAATATTTAATTTATGAGGTTAACTCCACATTCTTTACAGACCACTCACTTACGGGAAGTAAACAGGCAAAACTGCAGAGGAGTGAACAGGGAAAGGTCCTGCTGAGAATGGTGCTTTAAAAGCAGAATAAAGTGTGTCATGCCATGTGCTGGTAGATGGCACATTACATTAGGCAGGTAAATGGGTTAATTGGACTCATTAACATCATTTCCTTTTTAAAACTTTTCAACTGAGGAGATGAAAAGATTATGTTAATCTTTACACTTCTCTCTTACATTTTACATTTTTCACACGGGCCTTTTTTAATCAAATATTGATGATGATGCCTGTTGTTCTTCAAAGCCCAGCAATTAGACTGCAGCTCCCTCCCAGGAAGCGGGGTTTTCTTATCTTGATTTCCCTCCTCTCCACATGTTGTTTTTTTTTCATAAACACAACATAAGGTTGAATTCTTGCCAGAAAAGCCACTCTGGATGTTTTGCTTCTCTGATGGCCAAGGAACCTGCAGAGCCTGAATTCCCAACCCCTTCCTGGGCAGGGGAGCAGATCCCAGAGCTCTGTCCCACAGCTGCACGCCCCACTCCTGAATTAAAGCCCCGGTTACATAAATATTCCAAAGCCCCACAAACCAGCTGAGTTTCCCTTTTCTCCCGGGCTGTGGCAGTCCCTGCGGGATACAGGTGAAGGCTGTGTGGGATGGGTGGACGCTGCTCTCTGCTGGCAGCAGGGAAAGCATGCAGGAAACAGGGAATTTCCCCTAAAACTACCTTCAAAAATAACGCGTTTCCACAATTCCTTTACATAATGTTGCATACAGCGATTGAGCATAAAGATAAAAGCAGGGGAAAGGTATTAGTTAAAATAACTCTTGAAATGTACAAATATTCATCAAAAGCACCCAAATAAAACTGGATCTTCTGTAGAAAATAATCGCTTAAATACAGTTTTGAAAGTTCATTTTTGTACATGTGTCTCTGTGCACACAGAAAATACCTCGGGACAAAGATAAAGATCTCAAAAGTTTGGAAAATCCATAGAACAACTGTCTCCTATTTGAATACAGCAATCTCCTCTTCAAGAGAAGACTTCAAAACACAACACCCTTTAAAGAACTGTTAAATAACTTAGAATAACAACTCTATAAAACCATTTTATTTTCCAGCTTGGGCCCACTCTAACAACAGCCAGAGGAATCAAGGCCATAAAACCACTCCTAAAACTAACTGGATGCCGTAAGCACAATATTGAGAGAATGAATGTTCTGACAGAGGCACTGCTGTGCAGTGAGGGAATAGAATCCTGCTGCAGAGAGCAGGGCAGGCTGCCCTGGCAGGTTAGCTCTGGTTTGGTGCAGTGCTGCCCCACTGTCCCTAAAGTCACATTTCACATCCCAGACCTGAGGTCTGCAAACTGCCAACTCTGCCATCAAACCCTGCAGCAGCCTCTGCTGTGCACAGGGGAGCTGCAGGTACTTGCTCCAGCCCAGTCAATCTAAATCAGGGAGGACAAAACTTTATATCACAGGATGTGGTCAAGATACTGGGAACAACCACCAAAAAAACCCATTAAACAAAAGGAATTTGCCTGAGGGACTCAGAAAAAAATTATTCTGTTTCTCACTGCACACAGAAAATCACGTTCAGATGACATTAGCCTGAGAGGGAAATTCTCCATAGGACAATTCTTACTCCCTGTCAGGAAGGAAATGAACCAACCTGGCAAAGGTGTTGATGTACCCCAGTGAGACAGAAAACAATGGCACACTTATTTTGGCATTTTTCACTTTGAGATCCATAGTTGGGGGATGCCATGACCACTTTAATATCAGTGTTGATGCTCTAACATTTCCCAGAGCTCCTGCCCCTCCACAGAGCTGCTCGGGGAGAGGGGCTGAGCAGAAATCCCGTGGGGTGTCCCAGGCTCCTTGGGCTCCTCCAGCAGTTAGATTAATTTAACATTGGTCTAATTTAGCCATGGCTGAGGGGCAGAAACCAAAGGTAATGGCAAAGGGGCTCAGTGCTGCTCACAGAGGAGGAAAGGCCACCCCTCCCTTCCTCCCAGGGCCCGCAGAGCTGCTTTCCTCTTTTCTGGAGCACAGGACTCCAGGAGGAAAGGGTGGAACAGCCAGGCAGCAGATGATCAAAACCTGGTTATTGCAGCACATAAAACCAGGGCTCTACAACCCCTTCAAAACCCAGCTCAAACCTTGGTGATTTGTTTCCCTCCAAGGCACTAGGCCTTCTGTGGGCTGTATCTATTTTCATCCCAAAGAAAGGAACATCTAATATTGCAGATAAGATCCAAGGACACCAGAGCAGGCAGCCATACACAATTGATTTTCCTGCTCCCTTACACTCGGCACTGCTCCACTGGCAGGTACTGATACAAGTTTAAAAACGCTCTTGGAGCTAATCCTCAGCCCGCTTTTAACTTGAATAAATCCAGAATGCACTATTTCACTGTTTGTGAAGGCCCCAGGAAGCAGAGTGCCTGTGCCACCCCTTGAAGGTGACAGGGAACTGCGGATGTGGCATGGGATTGAAAGGCAAAGCATCCATCCCCTTTCCTTTGCATTCCCTGCTCACATTTCCAGCGTGGCTTCACCCCGAAACAGCCTCCTGTCCTCCTGCTCGGGGCTTTGAAGGCTCTTTTAACAGAGCTGTAATGTAAAGATGTAGGCCACAAAGGAAGGTCTGAAAAATATTTAGTTTGGGACTATTTGTGGAAAAAAAGATGAAGGGGAAAAGATACACAGTTAGCTGGGACTCAAAACAAAAATGTTTCCACAGATGCTTGGTTGAAGAACACCACTGGGGATAAAACGTTGTTTCTGGACTGGTTTTTATGTGGTTTTTTTGTTTGGTTTGGGGATTTTACTGGTTTTTTTTATCATTACGGGATTTTTCCTAATGGTCATAAAGCTCTGCAGCATTTCAAGATAAACTTGCATCAAAGAGATTGTGTTTCTTCGGTGTGCATTTTTACTGACTTTGCTGACGTTCAACCATTCAAAGAGCAGGATTAGGACTTTTTTTGTGGTCTTGGGGCCAAGTTACACAGAGCTACCCCAGGAGTATTCAGCTCTTTCTGCTAAAGGGACTATGGAATATATCAGCAGCCTGTGCCCGTGTGCATGTCTTGCATCGAGAAAAAGACAAAAATGCTGCTGGGGAATTATGTGCACAAAGCCCTGGGAAGCAAGAATTAAAAGTAATGAGATTAAATAAAAAATAACTGCATCAGGAATATGTTAATAAATTAATTAAAGCCTACCAAAGTTGAAGTGTTCCATAATTAAGATTGAAGCCCATGAGAGTGCTCTCTCCTACTTGGGGATTTTGCCACAGGTAAAATCACCTGTTTGGAAATGATTCTAAATCTGTGAGGAAAATGGGGTCAACTGAGAATGTGCTCTGATCATTAACTTGGACAATTTTGGGCTTCTCTGTTTGGTCAGCCCAGCTTTATTGATGATTTAATGTGTTTTCTTTACTGCGCTCTCATTTCTAGCACATAAGATAAATGTGCATATTGATCTTTCTTAAAAAGAGGAGGTCAGGAGTTAGTGCTTATTTCTTCCCCGGGTTTGTTTGCTGGGTTTTCATCTTTGTGTGACTTTCAAGTCAAACACGCGGAGAACAAAGCAGAACAAGGAGCAGCACAAAGGATGAAGCACCTGAGATCCGTCTGACAAATTAAGGAAATATCTGTATAGATCTTAACACGTCTTTTATACGAGCCTTTTAAAGCACCCTGTAACATTTTATCCAGTCCACACATAAAAAATAAACTCTGGGCATTCTGAGAGAGCAGAGGCTGTTGAGCGTAGCAGGAAAAGGCACCACCTTTCCCATCAGGTGCCTATTCTCTGTGCTGTTTATTTTGTAGGGAATGTACAAAATGCAGGAAATATTTCCATGTTAACTTCTGCACCTGCAGCCTTTTGTAAGTTTGCTTTCCCCAAAACCAGCTCAGTTGGATGTTCTACAGTGAGAGTCACCACACTTTAAAGGCTCAGTACCATGAACATGAAAAATCCTTCTCTTGCCAGTAGTGAACAAGATCAGAACCTCACTTTCCTGCAGTAGCAGTTAAAAGTGCACACAGGAAAAGGAAATGCATTATTTGCTCTGCAAAAGGCATTTGTGGGCGTTGAGCTTGCAAACAGAGGGTGAACACACCCAAGTGTTTCTGTGTCCTAACTGTAAATGCTGATATTTGAAATGCAGGCCTGGGAAGGGGGTCAGATTTGGGGGTTCTGTATAGACCAGCCAATATCCTGCACTGCGAGAAAGGAATTCACATCACGCTCTGATGGTCCTTCCTGTAATCAAGCACAGCCAACTACAGAGCCTGGGCAAGTCAGAGTCTCCTCAGAAAACAAAGTTCCTCCACATTTCAGCTTTTTCATTCAGCTCTAATCTCAGCACATGGAAAATTTAAGACCCTACCTGCGAGCTGGGCGTGTCCTGCAGGTGCCGTTTGGTGCTGAATCCCCAGTGGCCTCTGCGGCTCCTCTTTCTTTGGGCAAACACAGAATAAAACCAGCGCTTCCCGTAAACCTGAGAAGGAAACATAAAAAGGGAAAAAAGGTTTTGGATTGTTCATAATGAAGATCTTGATTTTGTCCTGTCTGGTGCCCGGTCTGTGCCCATGCAGGAGAATTTCACAGTCTCACTGCCCGTGTCCAGCCCTCCCCTCAGGGCAGAAATGAGGCGCCTCAGGTGCTTCACTGCTTCCCTGGTATTCCCCGTCTGGAAATTCTGGTTCCCAAAAGTCAATCCCATGTCATTATGAGCACTGCATTTTTATGAAGGGGGAAATGAGAAAGACAAATGTTACTCCTGTCCATGAATTTGCCTCTTATCATTTCCCCTCTCTGCTCTGTGGAGAGTGATTGGATTCATATTAGGGGTTATTTGGGTCACTTTTGCTTCGAGAGAGAAAATAATGGTAACTTCATTTGAGATTGATGCCAATTTAAGTGAGAAAATGGATTCTGAATATTTTGCATAGCTGCTAAATTTAACTGAGGGTTCAGTGAAGCGTGAGCTTCCAAATGCGAATAAAAGGCTTTAACCGTTCTCCAGTTTGTTTCCAAACTCCATTTGTTACTTATGATTAGCAATTTTGAGTCATTTCTATGCAGTGTACTGAAACCGAGCTCAATAAACTGACCTTCCTTCACCTATTAGGCTTAACTCGGTAGTTAATTATTATGCATGCAAAGCCAAGTAGAGAAAGGAGCGTTTCTAAATAAAATAATTGTGGTTTATTTGCTGTGAACAGGAGTATCTGTCTTTATGACTTTCCATTAGAGATTTATTACTGCTGATTTTGAATTGGAATAAACACACCAAAAAAAAATAGAACATCTGTATCAAAGTCTAAAGAACCACAGCAATCAAGAGCTGTTTAATCTCCTCCATTTAGTTCTAGTGCACAGTCTGTTCACTGTAACTTTTTACAATGTACCATGCAAGAAAACAGGTCATTTAAACTCCGTAATTAGTATTATAGATAAAACGACACTGCAACAATGTTAATTACCATAGTACTGATGTAGTGTAGGATATAATACATAATAGTCATGTCTTTAATTTTAAATTGGAGTGCAGCAAAGCATATTATTGCAACATTTCTACTTCTTAAATGAATGTTATTCCAGTGTACATTTGTATCCGTGCAGCATTTTTAAATAAATTGGTAATTCTACTTTAACTCAAACCTATATTTTACTTTCTAATGGCATAAATTAAAGAACTTCTTGATCTAGAAACTTCTTCTAAGACAGTGGAACTCATGACAGAATTACATTCCATATGAAAAAATCCACAATCATTTTCTTTTTCATTGCAGCAGCTGTAAATCAGTTTGCAAATGAAGCACAACATTCAGCCTTTTTAAAAATAAAGATGAATCTCAAGGAGCTATTTGATGTGTAGTAGGAACTAGACATATATGATCAAATTGGAATTAATTCTGCACTTCTCTGGCTAAAAGATCCAGCAATTGTACACATAAAATATTCATAACAAAACGAAGGGACTTGCGTGGGAAGACAGGGAAAGTTTTTACCTGCAGCTCCAGGAGGAGTGGAGTTCCCTATTAATGAATAATTGCATCTCTGCTTTTCGCAGCACCTTTACTTTTGGGTAACTTTGTCATAAATATTAAAGGAAGGCAAAAAAAATTAAATTTCGGATTTGTTCAAGTGTACTTGAATAATTTATGGCAGCTGAAATGTTCCCATTTCCAGTGTAGAAATTTTGAAATGAAGCCATTATTCAGACCTGGCATGAAAAGTACTCTAAAAACCCACTTAATTAGAAGTGCAACAATCCTATTCACCACGTCAGCCCAAGGCTAAAATGTGTACACGGGGCTTTAGCAAAATATTTGGATAGGCGGCACAAGGTTCAAAGCAGAAATTGAAGCGTGACCTGGGGTTGGTTATTGCATTTCGCCACCTCGAGATGTGTCGCTGTACGGGACCGAAGGCGCGTGCAGAGCGAAATCTCCACCTTCTAAGATTTGCAGATTATTTTGAAAAAATCCTTTTTTTTTTTTTTCCTGCCCCCACTTTGCTCAGGTCAGCGGGACGATGTACAACACGGGCAGACACGTGTCCCTGCGGGTGGACAAGGAGCACCTGGTGAACATCTCCGGGGGCCCCATGACCTACAGCCACCGCCTGGAGGAGATCCGGCTGCACTTCGGCAGCGAGGACAGCCAGGGCTCAGAGCACCTCCTCAACGGCCAGGCCTTCTCTGGGGAGGTGAGTCAGTCACCCTGGGAGGCACCACCCACCTCATTTCACAAATTAACCTGTAAAAGTTGTGTTCTCAAAATCGGGGAATTGTTGGAGTTTTTGTTTGGTTTTTTTTTTTACCCAAGCACTGAAAAATTTGTGATTCATATCTACAGATGACACTGCTGTGTTTATGGTGTGTAGAGACACCCTCTGTTCTCAGCTGTGCTCCTCAGAAAGTAATCAAATCTCTGGATGAAGCCTTTATGTCTCTTGTAAAGGCAAATACAGGATTAACCACAGAGTAATGCTGGAAGTGCTTGCAATTCCCCCACAAGTGCTGCTTCTCACTGGTGTGTAACGCTACACTGAGCACCATTCTGCCTTTGATTCATGCAAAAATAAGGAGATACTCGATTCTGGAGATGATTCCACAGAACTCTGCTCAGGAAATAAAGTTCACTCCACACGTAGTCCCTGGCAGAGTACTCCTGTTGTATATTAAATACATGTCCAGAACTGTCCCAGGAAAGACCATCATTTCGTGATCCTGGTAGCTGTTCCAGAAGGGCCCATTATTCTTGCTGGATAAATAATTTAGTGGCTGAGATGAAGCACTTTTTCAAGCTGTACAATAGAGTTTGCAGAGACTGTCTGGGACAAACAAAGTGGGATCTTTCCATTGTCCTTACCCAGGGATATTTTCCCATCAAAGAGATGCATGAGGTTTGCAGGACCCCATCCTCCCTCAGCTTGGGCCATGGCTGGGAACTGCCCAGCACCCAACTCTACAACTCAGAATAACGCTTCACAACAACGCTGTGTTACTCTGGGGATTATTTTTAAGGGCACTCCGTTACCATTCTTTCAGAATACCAAAAAAGAGCAAGCTTTCTCATCGTAAAGCACTTCTTTTCTCTGAGATGAGCAATCAAATTCACATCTGTACCGTGCATCACAGACTGGCGATGAGTCAGTTCATGTGTGGCATTTCCTTTGGCACTGAGCAGCAGCAGTTATTTAAGAGTAAGAAGTTAATTGCAGAGTTGTCAAATGATGGTGTTATAATTGATGGTAATCATTGCCTTTGTTTTATAAGCTACATATAGCCAGTGGCAATTTTTTGTGGAATTACTCATGTCTTACACAACTGATTTTGGTTGTGTTTGTTGAATTCTATAAGTGAACTGATCATGCATTGCTCCTTTAAGGGCTGAAAGGAAAGGATGCTGTAGTAAACAAGGTCTGTGCTGTTCACACTTACACAAAAACAATATTCGAACAAAAAAAAAGTTGACTGAGCATGAAAGCAAAAACCTGGTTGAAACATACCACGGCACTCATGATGTATCACTGTCATTGCGGATGCTTCTGAAAGAGTTTTTAAGTTTTTATTCATCCATCCTAGGCTACAACAATGTAAAAATGTAGAGCTTTGTTTGGCAATCCTTATTGTTACTAGCCAGGCTCCTCTAGTTTGGAAAGCAGGAGTTCTGAAGTACTATTAATACTTGGTGTTTTCTAACAGAGACCTCCAGTTTTTCGTAATAAAAGCAGAAACCTGAGCTAAACTGCTGTCAGTCAGTCAGGCACAGCTGGGTGTGCAGGATGTGCAGGGCTCATCTTGTCTGAACTCCTCCTGCAGTGAACAGAAAGAGCTCAGCACCTGCAGATCAGCCCTGGTACCCAGTTCTGGTCTCAGGACAGGACAGGACAGATCACCCTGTGGAGAAGCATCCCCCTTGACAACAGAGCACAGACCAACAGGCAGAGCAGGTTAGAGTCAGTGACTCCCTTTCAGACACTGAGCTGAATTCTGCCCTTTCCGGGGGCGCTTTTCAAGGATTCCAAAGCTGTTTTGGGCAGGGGGACAGGTGAGCTCCAGCAAGGCCAAGCATTAATTACTAATCTGAGCCTACTCCTGCACAGTTAAGCCTGATTCCTAGAACACTCTGTTCCAAAGCACGTGCCCAGATGCAAAAATGATGCTGGATGGCTGTGGATTTCCAGGGAAGAGCAGCAGCTGAAGGAGCTCTCGAGTGTCCATCCACCCATGCAGGTGCTGCCTGTGTAAATGAGCGATCTGCCAGAAGCTCTCAGCACTGGGGATGTGACACAGACATCTCCCAGCGACGACAGGGGCAGCTGTAAACAAGGCAGCTCTGACTTCCTGCGAGTGTCCTTGGGAGGGCACGGGTGCTTGCAGGGCTCGCTGCTAATTACTCTTCACTCCTGCCCTGGATAATGCTGCCAGAGGAGATGGGATAAAGAAAAATAACTGCCTGGGTTCATTAGTCTAATTTAGCTGGTGCAGGTAAGAATAGCAATGAATATTTGCTGGCTTAGGCTTTAGGAACCAGGGGAAAATCATTGCAGGACTGCACTGGGTGACTGCTAATTGCACCCTGAGCTCCCAGGGCACTGCCCCGTTACTGCTGCTCCCAGCTGGGCTGGACAAACCCTCTGTGCGCTTTCCAGAAACCTCTGTTTCACTGGGGAAACAATTCCCAGGGAGGGAGTTACCCAAGAAGGTTGATCCCTTGCAGTAGGTCCCAATCAGAACGATTCCTGCTGCTCCTTTCCTCCGTTCCCATCTGTGTCTCTCCCCTGATTTCTGAGTCAGGACCCTGCAGAGAGCCAGGGGAGGCTGAGGACAGAGCAGAGGACAGAGAAGCTCCTCTCCCCCCCAGCACTGCCAGGCTTAGACTGGCTCAGACCTAAATTAAATCCAAGTCCAGACAAAGCAGAAGCCTTTGAACAGCCCCAGTACCCCCTGAACCAGCTGCAATGTCCTGCACACATCTGGAAATCCTACCTGATGCCCACTCTTCTAAGGAAGCGGTTTATTTCAGGGGCCTTTATTGCCGAGTTCTGCAAGAGGGCAGGCACTCAGAGCGAGCTGGAGAGCGCTGGAGTGGCACCATGGCATGAAAAACAGCCTAGAAATAGCCAATTGCTTCAGAATGTGCTGTGGAGTGAGCGATACCGAGAGGCTTGTAATTTCCAGGCTTTAGCTTATAACTAGGTGTTTAAAGGCTGTCAAGAGAGATCTCCACAGTAATCTGGTTACCTTCTAGCCCCCAATTATCACTCTAGCAGACAGAATAATTGAACTAATGTTTAAATAGTTTGAGTTTAAGGGCTTTAAAGCTGTGTATCAGATTATCAATATGTTTGGCACTGGTAACACGGAAAGGCAGACAGGCTTTGGAACGCTTAAATCAATAAATGGAACATTTACTTGTTCCTGTGATACGGACTCGAGCGAGTTTAATTCCCTGTTCTTTGCAGGAGCGTCCGACTGTATTACAGTGATTAAAAGAAAATCTTGGCTTAGGCAAAGTCTCCAACTAAGACACCAATCACTTGTGTCTGCTGCCTAATGCCTCTATGCAAAACAGGTTTTAGTGCTTCAGAGTCTGCATCATTTAATGAAAAAAAAAATTCCATTCAAACAGCAGAACTGGCCTGAGTGCTGTAGTTCAGGCACTGCCTGCCTTGTGAAAATAAAAAGGTAACAACTTCTAAAAGGTTCATGGTGAAAATGGGACCCTTTAACTTCACCATGTGGGAAAATCAAAAAAAATTCATGGTAATTTTTTTTTCCCCCTAAGCATAAAAATGTGCTGCAGGAGACCTCCAATCACTTTGTGGCTGTGCATTGTGGCAGCCTTCTCAGTGCCAAGGCAGAAATCAAGGAGCTTAATTATTTCGGATTATGCACTTTTCACAAACTCAGGGGCTGGAGACCTTCAAACAAGAGACCACAGCCCACAACACATGAAAAAAAATATTCCTTCTCTGCCCACCCTTCCAAAAACCCATGGACCAATTAAAAACTCACAATTATTTCATTTGCTGCAGAAGAATGAAAATGAAAGTGAGAACAGGATCCAAATAAATGGATGGGTATTGCTGTACACACACTTTGGAACTGAGAGTTACTTTTGCTGCTGCTAAAAGCTGCTGAGAAAACCAACACAAAAATACAAGGAAATGGGACTAAAAGGGGAAAGCTGGAAATTATGAAATACAACTCTCCTCTTGCTACTGCAACTTCTTTAACTGCAGGCGTGCTCTGTGTGAGTGGGGGACTTCCAGTGAGAGTGAAGGATTATTTATCAGGGAGATCAGTGTCGTAAATCCAGCTGGGGGTATTTTTAGCAGCAGGACTGTCAGACAGACAGCCTATGAGAACCCGCCAGCCAGCTGGGATGCTTTAATCCAGCCTGCAGCAGAACCAGAGCACTCGGAATTGTTAAATCACAAACAAGGGTTCTGTTACTGAGACCTTGTGCATGCACCTGGCTTGCCTGGGAGGTTCCAGGCAGCCTCCCCAAAACACCTCATGGTGGGGTCTTTCAGAGAGGAAA
Organism: Pomatostomus ruficeps; assembly: GCA_013400735.1. Classification (NCBI taxonomy): domain Eukaryota; kingdom Metazoa; phylum Chordata; class Aves; order Passeriformes; family Timaliidae; genus Pomatostomus; species Pomatostomus ruficeps. The sequence goes on along the minus strand of VYZT01018088.1, from coordinate 56,120 downwards.
AGCCTGAACTCAGATTGTCGAGCACATTGTCCTTCCTCTTGCTCTTCCTCAGGGGAGGAGGATCAGCTCAGACAGAGATGCCATCGAGGAGGGGGGACAGGAATCAGCTGCTCCTTCCCAACCCCACTCTCCAGGCGCTGACAGAGCCACCTGTGAGCAGCCCCTGCTGCACCAGGAAACTCCAGCACTGCTGCCAATAGCTCACAGAAGGAAGTTCAAAATTGAGATTTTTCAGTTGCCACAGGCCAGTGGCGTTACATTCCGGAGCCTCTCTTGGAAGTGGTGCAGGTCATTCTTAAGCCAGAAGATACGTTTACTGTATTCCAATGCTTATTGATGTTGAAAAATAAACCTCTGAATGAAAGTACCAGCTGAGAGAAGCCCTGTGAGATGGAAGGGGGACTTGGTAAAACCTCTGTAACCTTCAGATAAAGTCAATAGGGTAACAAATTCACCTGCTATAGGAACAGAATATAAATCAGGCAGAGGTGGCAGTATTGTCATCACTGAAGACTGCTCACATGAGCAATTCAAAATCCCTGGGACAGGAATATGGGCTTTGGTAATGAAAATGCACCTCTGTCCTCACTAAACATTACAGATGGCTTCACCCCAAATTTTGTACAATATAAATAAAATCAGGGTTGAAGTCCAAAAAGACATTTATTCACAGAATATTCTGCCTTGAAGGAGCCCACACGGATCATCAAGTCCAGCTCTTAGCTGAATGGCCCGTACAGGGTCATTGTGTTTTTCTAAAGCAAATTCAATGTTATGTTTGAAGTGAAATGGGCTTTTACTGCTGGTTAATACAATGAAATGCAGCTGGTGGTTCTTAGCAAGAAAGCCTCTCCTTCAGAGCGGCTCTGCTGCAGCCCACAAGAAAGATTACTTTCCAGGAACAGGGAGCTGAAATTTCTGTGGTGTATTTTACATCAAAAGGCAGTAAACTTCCTGCACTGACTATGTGCTAAAAATACATCTTAATCCTTAGTGACCTTCAAAAGCGGCTTCATCTTTAACTTCGCTGAAGTGCAGTAGTTGACTTTTAACTTACGTCCCTGTAATTTTTGGGCCAGACACTCATCTTGAAGCCCCGGGTAATATACACTGGCTAAATAAAAAACCCCGAACCTCAACAGCCAGCAGAAGTTCTACAATCAACCGAAGGTGTAGCGACTATAAATCACTGGTCATAAATATATAAATAGAAAAAACCACAGCGAGTACAGCTCATTTTTACAGGAACGGCCACATTGCCAGGCAGCAGCAGGGTGCTCCTGCAGTCACGGGTTTGCATTTAGTGCCACTGTAGCCACACTGTCATTTTTAAAGGAAAATTAGATTCTGGAAATAGGCTGGTTTATCCCTCCCTTAGGAAAAACCCTTAATTACACAAATCAAGTTATATGATGACCAAACCTTATAACAGCAATAAAGAATTTTACTTCACGTATAATCAGCTTCTCCTATCATAAATAGCATTCCTGTTATTTTTTCACCTTTCTAAAACTTGATTAGCAGTGGAAATAAAAATAAGGTTTTGACTTTTTTTTTCTTCCAAGGGAAGAAGTTACAGTTCATTCTACAGGCCTAAGTGTGCATTTTGTGATAGTTCAGGCAAAACAGGAAAAGTCAAATGGTTTTATTTGGAGCAAGTTGTAATGGGGTGTTCCTCTGGCTGGATGAATCCCAGAAATTCTGTTATTGCCCCAACAGGAATGGGGATTGCACCTGGTGCAGCTGTGGCTCTTCATGGATACAAACTAAGAAACAGACACGGGGCAGAATCAGGTATTTGTGTCTTTTAGCAGGAACACTGACAATAACATACATTTGAAAGGAACAGTCATTTAATTTTATAATCCCAAACAATCATTAGAAACCATCTGGAGATTGAATGATGCTTCAGAACAAGCGTTTAACCCCTTCTAAAGTCAGAGACTGAATTTCAGGTACCCAAGCAGGATTTTGAGCTTTGCTTTAGCCTTTCCTTTTCTCAGATCACTGAGGTGTTTGCCTGGTCACTGGAGGTGAAAAATTACACTTCACATCAAATAAAGAACCTTTACAGCAGTCTTTTGGTAGATCATCATTCTGATTATTTAGTCATGCTAAAATCGCACTAAATCTTTCTGGAATAATTGGATACATTAATTTCAGACAACAAAACAATATAGAAGCCACCTGATTTCTGTCGATCGTTAGCTGATTTCTAGAAAGCATCTTTAAATATCTGATCATTTTGTGTGTGGTATTTAAGGGAGTTTCCCCTCAAGCACTGAATTTGGGTACCAGCTGCTGCACTCCACTGACGTTCTCTTTGTCATTTCCACTGACTTGCAACGGGACATTCCCTCCCAAATCAGTTCTGGCAAGAACAGAAATGTTTCTGTTTGCTCACTGAAGCCTGAAAGCATCCCCATTCCCTGGGTTTCTCCAGGTTTTACTAAAGCACGTGATTATTCCTGGATTCTGCACAGCCAATTCCAGATGCTTGGTACCAGGAGCTCCATTTCTGGGGGGCAGCATTTTTTTCTTTCTCTTTCTTGCTTTCTGAGGATTTGGGGATACAGGCTCCATGGATACTGTCTGCTGTACACTGAATTTCAAGAAACTCCATGGGTGGATTTTTAGAGGGGTTGTATTTCATTATCTGCACAAATGTGGGGCATTCCTTGCCAGCAAAGTTTCCCTTGTTGGAAATGACTTTTCTGAGTCTTATGAACTCTCCCTCCATCAGCAGAATTGCAGGAACTCCAAACAAATTCCAAGCTTTATGACAATGTCAGCTCATTAATGCAGAATGTGACCCAGCAACATATCTGCTGCGTGGAATGATAAATATTGAATTTCTCAGATACCGAGTGAAACAGATTCCTTAAGAAATAACTGTATTTTTGCACATATTAATTTTTTTTTACCAACTGTTCTCTTTTTTGGGGGGAGGGAGAAGGGGAAGAGAGTGTCACTGTACTGAAGCACAGTCTGTCTCTGGCTGTGATCGAAATCCCTCTGGTGCCTCAATTTTAAAATCCAGCATCATAAAGGAGTAAGGTGGAGTTTTTCTGCTTAGAGTAGCAGCTGTAGGATTTGCTCTTTTAAACCACTGGGACATGAAAACATTCAGCCAAACCCCCAGTGTCACTTCTGAAGTATTCACTTTGCCTCATTCCAAATTATTATCATTTGCTTGGGGTGACTTCACTTGCTACAGGACGACTTTAATTAAAGAGTAATTTACCTCTGCAGGCAAAAAATTATGAGCGTTTTGAAATGGGGTTTATGCTTTATATCACTTGGTAATCAGTTTTCTGTTACAGTTTTTGTAAGTTTTAACATTTTCCCCAAATATATTTAATGCAGCATTCCAAAGAAAGGAGTGACTTGACTTAAAACCTGTGATTAAGCTCTTGAAGCTACTATGAACGACCACAAAAAAACCAATAAAATAAAAGGCAAAATGGGCATTTTTATTATTATAATTCAGCAAAACAGTAAAAAACAGCGAGCAATTACTGTAAACATTACCCTGGGCAAAACGCTAATGGAGGCAACAGACTTTGGTCTGGGGTAAAACTCTAATTTGGTATTTCTGTGCTAAGCGTGGACTGCAGAAACCCCTGTCAGCCCAGTCTGTCCTCACNCTGAAATCGTAATTGGAGAATTAACCCTGATGTGTAAATTGATCCAAACTTCTAAAAGTGTAAAAAACTCGTGCCCCGGGGTCCATCTTGGGTGTGGTCTCTCCTGGAGAGACTCTGACTGCCCGAGGTGTCCCTATTGAAGGCCCTGCAATAAATCCCCATTTTATTCTCTGAATCTTGGCTGGCCTCTGTTTCAGGTAGCCTGGGTTAAGGCATCAGACAGTGCCCTGAGCTGGAGCAGGGATGCTGGAGACCAGATAAGAAATGGGGGAGTCCAGAGTCGATGAGCGATGAGCCACAACTCTGGGGATCCAGTGAAGTTCCTGAGCCCCTCTGGTGCTGAGCTCTCGCACCCCACACGTGTCCCAGTAATGCCTCAGTGGGAGCGTGTGGAATTACAGAATGTGGGTGACAGAGGAACAGGCTCTGAAAGCCAGAGTGACCTCCTGGCTTTGGTCCGGAAGAAACTATGATGGGAGAAGCTGATTATGTGCGAAGTAAAATTCCTTTTTGCTGTTATAAATTTGGTCATCATGTAACTTGATTTGTGTAATTAAGGGTTTTCCTAAGGAAAGGATCAAACATTTCTGGAATCCAGGACTGAGAGAGGGCAGGAGAAGCTCCAGCTCCCACCGCTCCGTCCTCCCTGGGAATAATCCCTGTTCCTGACACACAGCTGGGAACGCTCCCCATCAGCTCATTTCTGGAGCCTTAGTGACTCTTCTGCAAGGTCTCTCTCCTTTACTTTATGTTCAACAGTTTCTTATGATGCATTTTAATATCTTAGCAAAAAGCCAACTAAATCGTGTCATTTCTAGCTGCTTTTTTATTCCATTTTCAGGGATTGCTGGGAGGTGGCAGAGTTACAGTTTTCATTTAGAATACAGACTTGACCTTCCTCCATCACTGTGGACCTTTCCTGCCTCCCAGAAAGTCAAAATACATTAAATTTGAGGTATTTCATTTTAGCCATCTCTGTAATTTCAATAAAGACTGAGAAGAAAATGCTTCTAAATTTTGTTTTCTTTAGACAAAATTGTGATAGATAATGGATTGGGGTATTTTACAAACAACAAAGGGAAGCAAAATTCAGTTTTGTTATCATTTCAGAAGCGTGTCTTTCTAAAATTATTACAGTTAGAACAGTTTCTCAGGCTTAGTTGCTTTTAAAATAGCGTGGAAGTGACAGCAGCCGCAATGGCATCCGTGCTAACACTGTGAACAATTAAAATGGACAAGGTTAAATCACATTTATCCCAAGTCCATTTTCTTACCATTTATCTTTTACCGTCTCACCTTTATCTGCCTGCATCCTTATCGTTGTATAAACTAACTGGGTGTTACAGCATCCACCTGCCAAGGTTTGGTGGTTTAAAATTCAGTAGGAATTAATTCATTACGTTCAACTACTTTTCAGTGGTTTGGTCGGGGTTTTTTAATCCACCTGCCATGAGAAAGTCTAGTCACTGACAATTTGCCAGAGGCACATTAGCAAAGCACCATGTACAAGTTATTACTCTGAAAGTTCTGTCAAAGGCAAAGAGAGCTCTGGATTTTAACTAGGAAAGGCAAGTCCATTACTGTCCATCTCTTTCTAGCATCTCGAATTTTATTTACTTTTCCTTATCTAAGTGTGAACATGCCACTGCCATAGAGTCCCTGGAAATGCTGCTAATAACAGAACCAGTTGGCAACACAGCCTTAATCTGCTCAACCTTCAGTGCAGGGCTGGCCAGAAACAGCTGTCACATCCTCCCAAGTGCAAAATTCCTATGAATAAAGGAAATAGATTTTTTAAAAATTACTTTCCAAGGCGTGTTCAACATGAACTGTATATATTTGGTGGATTTTGTTATGTGAATCTTTGCTCTTCCCACCTTCAGCAATTTCCTTCCCGTTCCCTGTGGCAATCAAAGCACAGAGTGATCAAGGCTGGACTATCAGTCCGGTGCAGCACCTGCAGCCCAGGCTGGTGCTTTGAGGTCCCTGCCCACAGCCCAGCGTGTGGGGATGGTCCCATCACCCCCTGTGCTGATACAGGAATTTATCTGGCAGCATCCATGGCTGCAGGAGCTCAGCCTCCCACTTCTCGTTCCCTGCTGCTCTTCTGCCTCCCCAAAAACAGAAATATCCTTCTGAGGTTGTGCAGACTCAACTTCTCCCTCCTGCTCCAATCCAAACTCTCCGTGCAGCACTGGCACTTTTAAAATTCGTTAAATAAAGCATTAGAGGAGTATGGTTTTCAGACCGGGGTTCTGCTAAGATTCTCCAGAAGAAGCAAACTTCTATCCTCTTTTCTGTTTTGTTTTTGGGGAGAGCAGAAAAGCTGATGGTAATGTCCATAAATGATAAATTAGCATTCTTGCCCTGAAATAGGGAATTCTGATTCAGAGAGAAAAGATTTCTCAGTACTACTAAGTGTACTCTGCCAAGTGCTTTAGAAGATTGTTTAGTGTTACTTACTTGTTCTCTTCACATAAAAAGAGGGAAGGGTCAATAGAATATCGCAACAATATGCTACCAATAAAAACATCATTAAAAATACGTAAAACATTTGCAGAACAATACACCATGGGCAGACCCTGAAGCCCCCTTTACCACACATTCCTTTAGCAGGCCCTGCCTGTACTTCAAAGACAAAATCTGATAATCCAAGGGCCAGCCAGAGCTCTCCTCCCAGTCCTGGGTGCTGGGGCTTTAGGGCTCGAGGGCTGTTCTGAAGAGCATTGTGGCGCTGACCTGTGCAGCCAATTCCACTCAAAATATCAATTACTGCACCAAGACTGTTTCATTCTAAATTCTGGCACATTTTGTTCCGTTTTCCCTTCAGAGCAGTGGTGGCAGTGAGGTATTTCCAGTGATGTGGCTCAGGGATGAGCCTGCGAGGGTGGAGCTGCTGTGGTGTCAGCAGGAAACCCTGACCCTTCCTGCTCTGGGCATTATTGGTGCCATGAAAGGGACACCAGGCAGGAATATTCCATCTGCATCCAGGGCTGCAAATCACAGCCTAATCCTAGGAATGCTGGTGTAAGGCAGAGCTCTCTGTGGGAGCCTCAAACCTCCGTGCTCTTGGTACCCAGCTTGTCCCTCTCAGAGTCTGCCTGGACCCACAAACATAATTTAATTCACACTCAGCCCTTCCTCGGGGAGGGACATCACAGAAAACCAGCCAGCTCCTGAAGGCATCAGCTCTGCAGGCTCTTGGATAAATCACAGGACAAACTGGCAGGAAATCAGGGAGGTTTCTGATAGTCCCTGCTTGTCTTTCAGAAAAAAATCTCTTTGAAATCAAGTTCCCTCCACAAGGTACCTTGGTTTTGACACATAAGCATTTTCCAGCAAAACCCTGCTTCAGCAAAAAAAAAAATCCCAACTAGTTCTGTTTATGATTAGTGCGAGGCCTTATTCTGTGTGAAGCCCAAGGGTGTGTTCAGTTAAGAGGATTTTCGCTGTTTGATTTATAGCTTAGAGCCTCCCCATCTACTGTTCCTCAGTCACAAAAGGCACAATAGAGGAACTGTTCTTCCTCCTGACTGGTAGAGCCGTTCCCTGGGGCAGTTAATTAGAAAGAAAAAAAAAAATCCCCCTTATTCTTCCAGATTTTAATGAATGTCAGTCTGTTCTGCTCTCATAGGATTTTCTTTTAGAAATCCAGGAAAATGATAAAAGGAGAAAATGGCAGGGCAAAAAAAAAGAAAAAAAAATGTTCCAAAAGCCTTTTTCCTGTGGCCTATTTGAAAATACCTCACTACTTTTTAGATATAGTCAGTACTGAAGATGAATACTTCAAAGGGAGTTGGAAATCTTTTGTCAGAATTTTGAGCTGTCAGGCAGCATGTTTGGGGTTTATCCCCACAAATCTTACACATCAACAACCTCCTGGAAAGGAGGGAAACCACGGGGGTGATGACAGAGGTGATTTGGGATGTGTGTTTGCAGTGCAGGTGTTACTGTCAGAACACAAAAACTCTTGGGGTTACAATACAAGAAAAAACAGGATGCAATCCCTAGGCTTTAAAATACTTAAACCCATCTAAATTTAAAATGCAAACTCCACCGTGAGCTTTCATATGAACTGCATTTTTTTCTTATTTTATGTACACAAGGTATTACCAAATAATGAAGTATCTAGCAATTGCTAATACTGTAGAAAATACCAAAAGATGAAGGTGAAAAGAGAATTTTTAAGACACAGGCTTCTTTCCTAGCAAAGAGTATCCCATCAGTTCTCTGATGCCATCCATCTTTCAAATGATCTTGTAAACTCATCAATATTTTGGTTGTGATCATCAAACAATCCTTGGGCAGCTTGGAGTAGATCAATTTTATCTGTGCACTGCTGGACAGTGTTCCTTGTTTTGTGCTCTGAAAGTGGCAGCTTATAACTCAAAGTGAATGATCGTTATCAAATATAAAGATGTACAACGTTTGAAATAAAATTTTGCAAAAAAGGAGCATTCTAGAAAACCAACAGAATTCCTGAGCTGTATCATCCTACATCAGCTGAAAATCTGCCCTTTAATGTTTATGAAGAGGCAAATAAAAGTGCAGCGAGGAGCTGGAAGGGACCATCTGGCTCCTTTTCGTTCAGTGTTTTGTTTCGAGCTGGGCCTGGACCAAAATCCAAATTCGGAGATCTCCAGGGCTGGAAGCTGTGGTGTCAGCCCCTGGAAACGGGGAGCTGCTGATGGCTGCTCAGAGCCGACACTAATGACAGCCCTGGGAGTGCTTTTGGCTTCCCGGCCATCAGCACGTTCCCCATTAACTATCAATTACCGCCAGGGTAATTAGTGGGCCGGGTGTACAAATGACAGAGGCTGAGTCAGGACATCAGGCATGGCAGGGTGAGGACCAGGACACGAGAGTTCGTGGTGTTTGCACAGACACAGAAATTCTGGCCACCTGATTGCTCTAAATTCATTCCTTTTATGATTCCATTCCATTTCTATCCTTGCTGGACACCTTGGGCAGGCAGAACTGGCACTGCTGCTGCTCCAGGGAGAGCTCATCACTCCAGGCACTGCACTGTGCAAACTGCAGCACCCAGCTGCAGCAAAGAACCGAACCTTCCACCATCTACACATCAAATTCTGCCACCCAGAAAGACGTTTCTCATTGATACCCGAACCTGCCTCTCACCAGCTACTTCTTAAAGTTCCAAACTTGTAAATATAGAAAAGAAGTAGATAACAATGCCAGGTAGAGAAGACTGTAGCATAATAAATACACCAAGCTAAGCAGATCTCAAAGTACTTCTGAACCTGAAGGGCCACAAGCATTTGACAATGTTAAAGATCAAGGAAGCAGTGAGAAATAATCTACAAGATGTGTCTTCAAAGTTCATGGAGCTATGCTAACAACAAGGTGCTTCCCTGGTAATTGTAATTCCTGTTGGAAATCTCATTTCCAGCAGTGCCACTGTATGTAAAGGAGCCACACGTGGCTACATGAACACCTGCAGCTGCAGACAGGAAAACTATTGCCAGTGACCTGAGAAAAACCAGCACAGCCTCTGTAATCTGAACTGTCTGACCTGCTGTGGTGCATCAGCCTTCGAGATTTTGGGCCAAATTTTCTCCAATGAGCAGCACAGTGAGAGCCACAAACCCCACGTGTGTGCACACAGATAAATGTGAGATAAAACCAGCAGCAGGTGAGTGCTGAGCTGGGTTTGAATGAACAATCCACTATTAATAGCTGATCAGGTGAAAATATTTCCCTTTGTTTATTAAGAAGCTGTCTTTGGTGTTTTGATTCATGAAAAATTTTCCTCCTCCTCCTCTTATTCTGCAGCAATGTGAGCTGCTCCTGCTCTAGATAGGTTGTACTAATTTTTTTTCCTTTTGTTACTGCTGATAGTTTTACCCTTCTCCCCATTTGTTACTGGCAGTAGAGGAGCCAGAAGGAAATGAGAGTTTGGGGAGCTGGCAGAGCCCCAGCTGCTGGTTCCCCTGCCAGCACCATCCTCACTCCTGCTTTCCTTTGCTCGGGTGTCTGGACTGAGATCAGAGTTTGTTTCTGTGATACAGATGAACCTGCATGGCCAAAGGTGCTTTGCTGAGAGAGTTCCTGGAGGGTACGAGCAGGTCCTGCAGGAGTCACTGGTGCTGGAGCTGGTGCTCAGCAGCACTCCCAGCACAATTTCTCATCTACTCTGCAGCAGTGACCTCTAATCCAGTCCCAGCCCCAGGGATTGTAGGGTTTATCTGGGTCTTTTCAAGTAGTAGCAATTACCTTGTCCAATTAAATCTACTTTTATTATTAAACTGTTTATTTACCAGGCCTTCAGGTGGCCAATAACAGCGTAAATATGAAGAGTGTATAAACCTGCACAGATCTGTGAGCAAACCACTCCAGTCACCTCAGCAGAATAACCTGTCCCTGTCCCACCCATGAGACTCCTGATGCCAGCATTTGTGACAGCTGCCAGATGCCCAGCTCCGAGGTGGTCCTCTGTTATTTACTGAATTTTGACTGCTTCACTTGTAAAGTTCAGTATAAACATGAAAGGTGCTAAAAAAAAAATGTTCTCTTCTGCTGTTCCTTACTAAAAAATTAGAAGTTCCAGAAAATAAAATGAGAACATCAAATCATTTATCAAGAGTATAAATATAGTATTTTCACTTCCCTGCTCAGAGTGTGAGCAGATTAAGCCTGTGCCTGTTCTCCCGAGCTAAAGGCAGTTCTTCTGTTGTCTTTTTATGTTTTTTTTCCAAAACAGTGCATGTACTTTGTGGTGCTTCAAATAACACAGAATGAACTTAGCTAAAAAAATTCACAGAATGCAGAAGTTTAGAGCTCCAAAGCTGGGAAATGGGAGCAGAAAAGCTGGTTGTGCATCTCCTCCTTTGCTTGGCCCTACAGTCCTTTTTACCTCCCTCTCTGCTGTCTCATCTGAGCTGCCACAGAGAGAGATCAAACAGGGTGAATCAAACAAGTCAAAATAATTCAGAAGGTTGGGGTTTTTCTCAGCCACAACATCAGTTCTGCTGAATTACAGCACCGCTCTGTACATTTGGGTTGTAAATTGATGCTGCCCTCCTTGTTCGATAAAATAAAATCATATTTTTATAACACAGTTAATGCAACAGTTGGGATCTTTTTATCTCTTTTGTTTGTTTCTGAAATTTGTTGATTCTAATTATGCAACAACAGAGCTAAAATTCAGAATGCAAAGACAGAGTTTAGCTACAAAGAGAAGGTGAGATACTGCAACCTGCCAGAGCACCTGAACTGATTCCTCTGTGCTTCCAGAAACTCTTGCAGCAGCCACTGTGACATCTCCAGAGTGCTGGAGGTGACAGAGCAGCCCCACTGCCCATTCCCACTGTGACAGCTCCACGGAAAAGCAGTGGCCTGGTCTCAAACTTGTACTCACTGACCCCTGAACCCTGCAAGACAGGAAACCAGGGTGTGTTTAAGGACCATTTTGCCTCTCTAGGAAATGCCCAGCTGGAGTTGGAACAGCTGCATGGCAGTGCTGGCGTTGGAAGAGTGACAGAATTTAAGTGACAGGAAGAAACGGGTCAGAAAAGCACAGGGGAGAGGTTTGGTGCTCATAAAAATGGGAATATTTGGGTCTGAACAGGGGCAAAGAAAACGCCACGGTTTGGGTGGCACAGGAACATTAAAGGAAAGGCTGGGAAAGAGCAGAGCTCAAAGGGAACCCAGCCCTGCTGGGCACGGCTCTGATCTCATCCTCTCATCTGCTGGCACTGCCCAGAGCTGCCGGGGGGACGAGAGCAGAATTTCAGGCTGTGAAATGCAGGTGGGCAGCCTCAGCTCTGCGCAGAAATATAGACTGACTCCATCAACCAGCTGAGTTTGGTTGGAGTTACAGGGGAAAGCAGACAAATTGAAATTTGGACTGGAGCACCAGAGCCAGCAGCAATTTTATAGAATGGGGTTGATAGATGTAATGCCCTGAAGTACTAACAAATGCATTTTTACATCTCATCCTGAGAGCCTTACCGATTTTTTTCTGGAAATGTCCTAAAAATCTCAACCTTGATGTTCAAACTCACAATTGTTTTGAGCAAACCTATTTCCCTGGTGAGTTGCCCTCTTTTCTTCTGCAGCAGATTTCTTCTACTTGACTCCCAGTCCTGCACAAAGTGATTTATCAGAGAGATTGCATTTTTTTCCCCCTTCTGGAAAGTGTCAGTTTCCGAGCAAGATCAAATAACCTTCTGTGCTTCAGTATTGACTAATTTTAATTATTAAAACCTTTCTCCCAGGAAAAACTCTTCATGCTGTTTGCTGAGAAACCAGCATTTTTTAATAGAATTCAGGGACTTCTTGAGGAGATCAGGGAACACTGGAGACAGAATTCTGAATTTATATTGGGCTCACACTTCTACAACATTTTTTTAAAAGTAGGAAGAACTAGATTTTTTTCTTTGCCTTCTTTCTATGTGTCTCCCTTTAAACTTGAGATAATGGGCTTTGCAAAGGCTCGAGAAACAGAAACACATAATTCGTTATGCAGTAAAACTAAATCACATATATATTTAAATGAATTATAAAGCTAAACACTTACTTTGCATATATATTAAGCTGATTAAAATCAGAAATCAGTCTTTTATTATGAATCCTTTTAGTGATACACAGCCCCCCACTGACAGCTTCATATGGAACCCTTTCCTCACAGCAGCCGGGCAAATTGATGTTGTTAAAGTGTCAATGCAAGAAAATAACATTCCTATTTGAATGGAATATTGAATTGAACTGCATTCCTGTTTGAATTTCTCACACTGAAGTTCTCAGGTTTCGCACCACTGGCAGATAATCAGATGTTTTAGCAATAGGATAATGACCCTGCTGCTCCATAACCCCAAAGCCAAAGGCAGCACTACCTGCACTGAGCACAACAGAGCTCTGCCTGCAGACAGCCCAGAGCAGCCTCCCTCCCCTCCACAACAAACTGTTTACTGCGGGATAATGACATGAAATACATGCTTAATGATGTAAGCTTGACAAAGTAATAAAGTCAGAGAGAGAGTCAACATTATCTTCAATTAGGTGTCTACTTTGGTTGAAGGATTCTTAGCATTACAGTTCAAGGAGCTGGATTTTTATCTGCAGTAATTTTCAGCTCCATTTCATCTGTGCACTGAGAGAAAGGTGGGGTTTTCTTTGCTGTCCAAAAGCCATACCGGAGGATATGGTGCATAACAGAGAAATTAAATAAAGGAAGAGGTGGCAGGCACAGCAGTAGGACTAACTGGAGAGAGTGCAGCTGGGAGAATTGGTGAGTAGTGACTGCATGGGGGAAAGACCAAGGAAAACCCCCAGGAGACATTGCTTGCACTAAACCATCATTCCTTGCACTCCCGAAAAAGAGCAACATGTTTCCATCACCGTGCACCGACAGTCAGACACTGGCGTGGTTTTATGGGGCTGGCATCAGTTCAGAGGGAACCAGGGGATTCAGCACAGCCCAGCACTTGAGGCACACTGAGAGCACCCAGCCTGGAGAGAGCAGGGGCATCATCCTCTGTGAGCCACCTGTCCTCCTGGGGTGTCCTGGCAGGGGGGAGAGGGGCAGGAACTGCGGTGATTGAGAGGGGTCCCGGCCTCTACAAGATGCTGCTGTGCAAAGCCGTTCATTGCGCAGTGAAAACTCCTCATCTACCATCACCCAAACAGGAAATAACTACACCACAGAGTGCCCCAATCCCCAATTTTATTTCAGAATATTACCTTTGATGGGAACAGGGAACCAATGCCTGTGAAGGGATTGTTCCCTTTGATGGGAACAGGGAACCAATGCCTGTGAAGGGATTGTTCCCTTTGATGGGAACAGGGAACCAATGCCTGTGAAGGGATTGTTCCCTTGGATGGGAACAGGGAACCAATGCCTGGGAAGGTCCCAAACAGTGTTTGTCACCTCTGACAGCTCCAGCAGGTCACAAACCCACAGTGCTCTCCCAGCACTGCCCTGGTGACCCAGGATGTGTTTCATGGCTCCCAGGGTTTCTTCCGGACCAAAGCCAGGAGGTCACTCTGGCTTTCAGAGCCTGTTCCTCTGTCACCCACATTCTGTAATGCCACAAAGCACCACTGCTGCTCCCTGCCTGCTCTCCTCACTGGTCCCAGAGTTATCCAGGCTGGAAAAGACCCCTGAGCCCAGCCTTTGACTGCTTCCCATCTTGAGGTGTTGTCACCAGAGGACACAGTGCTCTCAAGGGGAGGGAAGCAGGCTGTACCCTTCTCACCCCACTCAGATATTGTTCCCCCATGGGAGCCACACCATCGCCACCCCGCTGGCATTTCAGGAGCCTGTGGCTCTCCCAGGGGGAGCTGGGGGCAGCAGGAACTGCACAGAGGGTGTTGTGTGCATGGCAGTGGGGAACATTCTGGGCCAGGCCCTGTGCCAGTCAGAGCAGAGCTGCTTTCACAGCCTGGCTGAGGCCAGGCTTTCTGCCAGCAGAGAAGAGTTTACTTCATGGACAAAACTAATTTCAGACTTCTATTCGAATCACTGCCCAAAGTCACCTTTTCTAATTGCAGCAAGTCCAACAAACCAAAGATTGGTTCCTCAGGAATTCAGCATTTTAGAGCATGGCACGTTCCCTGATCTTTCGTTAAGGCACAAGATCTCTTTGGCATTTCAGGTATTTCCAGCATTTCAGCTGTATAAACCAACCTGAAAATGAACACAGACTGGGTTGTCTGACAGGGAAAAAAGCTTTGACTTCTGTTGTCTGATGTAGAAAGTCAGCTGATAAAAAACGCAAATGTGATTTTACCGCTGCCCCTTCCACACCATCTCACCACGCCCTGCACTGTCCAGCAGGGTTTGCCAGTGCCCTGCTTCCCTCACCCCAGCCTTCAGAGGAAGCTAAAGGGCTTCGTTCAGAGAGAGACCTGGCTCAGTCCAGGCTCCTGAGAGTCACTTCTCTTCCCTGCTGGGTTTAACACCACTCAAGTCATTCAGAAACAAGATAATTTTAGACTTGTCTGCCTTAAGCTGTACTATCTCATATTCTTAGATAATCCATGTCCTCTTGGTTTTTTCTTGCTTGCTATTTCTCAGCTTCAAGCTTGCCTGTTAAATTACAAACATGAAGCTGGCTCTTATGCAATTCACATGAACAGTGAGGCACTCGCTCTTCCCTTAGCTTTAGAACAACCTTCCAGGATATTCTTACACAAAAACTAAAAACAACCACTTACCTTCTGCCTGCAGGGCAGATCTGTGCCAACTTTCTCTGAGTCTTTGACTCTGCACCTCTGACAGGTGTTAAATTTCTCAGAGTAATTTCCAAAAATTTGACTCTAATTTATCATCTCATCTACCACAGCATTAATGTCCTAAAGGACCTCTCACAATTCAATAAAGCATCATTCCAGAAATGCTTTTGGCTATTTTGAATCAAGCTGGGCTTTCTCAAACTCTTCTGTGCTTGAACTCTCAACTTACATTCAAACAGCAACTTAACAAGCAATTATACCCATCTCAATTTTTTTTCCCCTTCTATCAGGCTTTAAAAGTTTTCCTGTCACCACATTTTGAGGTGCTGGAAATCAAGTGGAAATCCCACAGTCTCCTGCCAGAACTGTTTTGATTCTGACCTTCCTTTTGTGCCTTTTATGGGTGATGTGTCACAGATTGTCATTGTCATGGATCAATGACACAGATTGAACTCCAAAACATGACATTTGTTATTGAGACGCTTTCCCCAACACCATTAACATTACATCTGAGCCTCTCACAATATTGACACAGGGAAAATGCAGCTGTTCCCATGGTGGAGGTGATGGGCTGGGCAGAGAGGGGAGCGAGATCTGCCCAAGGGCAGAGCAGGACTTGAACATCATTTTCTCAAGTCATAGGTGAGCAACCCAATCACCAAAGTGGAATGAGACTCTTGAGAGAAAAGCATGAGAAAAAAAAATCCTAGAATTGTTGGAAAAGACCTTTTAATTTCATCAAATCCAACTGTTATCCTGTAACTGCCAAGGCCACCACTAAACCCTGTCCCCAGGTGCCACATCCACAGGTCCTCCTGGGATGGGGACTCTACCACTGCCCTGGGCAGTCTCTTCCAGGCCTTCACAGCCCTTTTGGGGGAACTTTTCCTAAAATCCAATCTAAACCTTCCCTGGAGGTCATTTTCTCTCATCCTGTTGCTTGGTACCTTAGAGAAGAGACCAGCCCCCAGCACATCCTCACCAAAGGACAGCACCAACATCCTAAAATCCATCCTCAGGTTTAGTCTGTGCTTTCCTCACACACACACACTGCTGGGCATTTTCAGAATACGAAACTCCATGCTTCGTTTTTGTTTCAAATAGAAAAATAACATTCTGAATTCACAATGCACTTCTATGTTCAAGCAAGGAGGTAAAACTGATAATTGCTTTGTTTCTGTTTCTGGTTTGGAATCCTAACACTAACCTTTACTTGTTAGATAGCACTAGGTATATTAATTTTTTTTTTCCTGCTAGATGATGAAATGAGGACAAAAGAGGCAAGATCTAGATTGTCACTAGACCAAATTCTCTGAAGTTTTTTTTGCTCATCCATTTATTCATCAGTCTGTGAGGTGTCTCTGCCTGCCCTTGCCCATCTTGCCCAGCCCCTGAACAGAAATGGAGCTACAGATGGTCCTTTGGCAAGGTGGGCTGAGAGCTCTGGTGGTTTTTGGAGAAGGCTTGAACTGCCAGTTCCTGTCAGTGACCTGCTCCGGTGTCCTTTGTCCTCAGTGTCTCAGGGCAATGCAGTGAACAACAGAAATAGCATCAATCACCACTTCCCCACATCCTTGACTTGCAGGGACCATTTTTTTGCTTCTTTCTGGGCTGATTGCTAAAGAAACACAGAATTCTCGCAAAAATTCAGAGCACCATTATGTAACTGAATCTACCAAATGGAGCGTTTATACCGAGTTCATCATCATGGTGTCTGAGCATCTGTTGTATTTAAAATGAGAAAACAATTTAAATGCAGTGTTTAGTCAGAAAATCCTGCACGAACACGGAAATTATGATAGACTCATCTAATAGTGGCTTTTTTCCTACATTACCCCTATTCTCTCTTAAGACGCAACTTTTGTAGATGATGGATTGGGTCAGTGCCAAATTACAGCTTGCAGTGAAATTCTGCATCAGCCAAGGCATAATCAACATTAAGCGTTTGAGCCTCCAACTTCAATTTGAGCCTCACACGGAGCGAATTGCAGAGCAGTGGCATTTATTTGTGTTTACCCAGCTCTTGCTCATCTGCTAACGATGAGTGACAGGAGCGGTTGAGTGGCAGGTCAGCCAAAAATACCCAGGTTTGGAGCGATCGGCTCAGCAGTGACTCCCCTGTCAAAACCCCTCCCCGAGGCACGGAGCAGCCAGAGCCCAGGACTCCTCTGCACCTCTGGGGCTCAGTCTGGATTTGTCCTTCCCTGCATTTCCTTCTGCGTGGAACACAAATGGCTCTGACACCTGCAGCAGCGCCAGCAGCATGCGGATGGCAGGAATCTATCACCTCTCATTTTTATTTTTTCAGCCTATCATTTGCTTCATTTTTTTTTTGGTTTTGGCACAAAGGTGAAAGTCCTGAGAGCACATTCTGAGATATGCAGGGCCAATCTGCTCTCTTCAGCCAGTAACTGGTACTTTTTACTGCAGTCCTGGGGATGCTTAAGAGGAAAGGCACGTTTTAAATATTATCTAAACTACTCTTGCTTCCCACTTGCAAATAAATTAAAGACTTAGGAAAGAAATCAGAATATACATAAATATTAAAGAGAAAGACTTAATCTTCTACATTTCATTCAGGTCATTTTTTTATATATATTTTCTAGCTGCAGTGGTTGCATATAAACAAGGAATGAGGCTCTGCTAGAGCCTCATCAGGGTAAGACAGCAGGTCAGCAGCCCAAATGGCATCTAGAAATAACTAGAGATGACTACTTCAACCCTAAAGGAGGTTAGGGCAGATCCTTTAATATGTATATTATTATATTTATTTTTAGGAGCCATAATCCGTGCTGAAAATAACACCCTGTGTAAACGAGCTGCCAGGGACCCCTGGGTGAGGCTCGCTGCTGAACACCCTCTATTGCCTTTAATTCTCGTTACCAACTGCTCTAACCAAGTGTTAGACACCATTTGGAGCTTCAGTGCTAATTCCAAGTACGCCATTATTTCTAATAAAGTAGATTTTGCAGCCAAGTGTAGTTAACCCAACTGCATTTCCACTTTACTGCATGATTATTGCATCTCGCTGCACAGCTGTCTGCTCAGAAGCAGGAGAAAAATGAGTGCCTTCCGTGCGTTCTTAGTCTCATTCTTTTAAGTAAAAAAGAATTCTAATATTGTTCCTTTATCTAGGATACAATTGCTGGCATCCAGCTAGAAACGTGGGTGACAAGCCTTTCTATTAAACCAGTTGTTTATATACATTTCTTTCAAATCACAAAATAACTGTCAAGATCAAGAAAAACACAAAACAAAGCACAAACCACATTTGTCAGCAACTGCCTAAATAACCTCAGTTTTAATAAAGGGAACATCAAAGAGAGGCAGAGATAAAAAATTATTTCAAGCAACTGGTTTTTTACACTTCTCCTAAGTTTAATATAGCAAAGTTAATATTTTTAACTGATTTTAATCTTAAAATTGCAGTAGTTTGCTAAAATGCAAAGGAAACTGTTGGAAGTACAGGTGGTCATGTACAATTCACATCACCAATTTAGTGACAAAACAAGAGCACCTCACTGCTGGGGGCTTGTACTTAAAGAATAAATGTAAATCTGTGGATTAATTAATCAGGATGGGGGTAAAACCACCTTGTCAAACAAGAACATTTTGTGGAGAGGACCCTGAGCAGGAGAAGATGGGTTTGTTCCTCAAAAGATAAGAAAATTCCCCTATGGCACTGCCAGGGATTGGTCCAGGAAAACAAGAAAAGCAGAACCACAGGTTCTGAGAGCTGGTCCATGTCCTGCCAGCTGTGCTGTGCCTTTCCACGCTGCAGGAGGCACATTCCATTTAACTCAGGACATTAAAAACAGTTTTGTCAGTCACACAAATTGCACTGAGCTCGTACCTGCTCGTACCCACAAAATTAATGCCATAAATAACTCCTGGGTGATGCGACATTACTGCTCTTTCCAAAGGGTTTTATAAGGCCTGTAAGAGCAGCTGTATTTTAACCCTGGAATAACCGTTGTTATTAATAGCTCTTAACTCAGTAAAATTATTTTCCTCACTGGGCACCCACCATGCAGAAACTACATTTCTCTTGCTGCTTTTATTAAACTTTGGATAAACAAAACCGCATAATTCTTTTTTTTCCTTAATAATATCTTAGACACTTCTCACAGGAACTCTGAATCAAAACAAACATTTAACCTGTCTCCTTGAGCAATTTCATTTGCTGCTGTTCCCTGCTGGGCTGGAAGCATACTTTGTGCTTGCTCTCAACGAGGTGTCCCAACAGTTTCTCAGGTAATGCAGCATAATACAAATATTATGGTTACAGATGAGCTGTTCCCTGCTGCCGTTTACTTCATGCTTTACCTCCCTTGTCATTTACAAATCAAAAATGTTTATGCACTCAATTATAACTCCTCGAGTGAGAATAAAGGGTATTCTATTATTCCCAAGAGGACTGTGGAAAAATGTGTGTGAACTGCTGCAATATTCTAAATTCCCTCCGTTTCCTGTTGCTCCAGGTTTGGCTGCAGCAGAACATGCACAGCCTTGAGAGGCTTCAAAGTTCTGGCTCTGATTCTGGTCCAATGGTCATTTTTGGGTGATGGAACTCATTCTGGTTTTTCATCAGCTAAAAGAGAGTAAATAACCTTAATTTGCTTCTTCCTGCAAAACAGAACTTCTGGAGCTGGAGGAAAACAAAGAGCTGTCAGTTGTGCTATGGCAAATTATTCTTAAAGAGGGAATCTTGCAAAGAAAATCAGCAGGTTAGAACAAGATTCTGTGTTATGTTGGAGCCGTGAAACTCAAAGGTTCTGCCAGCAGTGCAAGTCTGCTCTTGTTGTGATGTGCTTTCAATACGGTGTCATAATTTGAAAAGTGAGATTTTAATGTAGGAGCAATTTCACTTCTGTGGCTTCACCTCCAAGCAATATTTTATATAGACCATAAGCTTGCAGGTATTTCAGGCAACTTAAATTATTCTCAGAGGGAATTGAATAGGGTATTATGGTTCTTATCCTGTTGTGTTTGGTGCTTAAGACACTTGTTCATTTGAATCTTTCTAACTTAGCCTGTTCCACGTGAGAAACTTTGAAAAGGATGTCTCCTTAGATGGTCAACCTTTTTTTAAAAAAAGATAAACCTAATGAATTTAACCACGGTACCATGGAAACAGCTTTAAAATTAATTTGGGTGCAGGGAGGAAGGATACAACTCCAACACAGAGCAAGTGACAGGTTTGAGGAGGAAAATAAAAGCCTCTCTTCAGTCAGCACTGAGACCTGTGTTTGGGACAAATATCCTGTGTGTGGTTGTGTAAACTTGAGGGGTTTTATTTCCATAAGTCCCATCAGTCAAAACAAGAGTTTGATGTTGGCTCAGGGTTCCCATGGATGGAAGGAGAGTTTAGCCCTCGCTTTTACCCATTCCTGCATTCAGCATTTTGGTTTGTTATACAAAATGAGTTTATCTAATTCATTGTTATTCTGGCACTTTGTACAGAAGGTTTACTCTAAAGCAGATTCCATCACTTATTTCCTTGATAATTCACAAGGTAGTTTGGCTGCCAGGGTGAGGAGTTGTACATAAAAACAAAAATGCATGACAAAGCCTAAAAAATTCAGTGAGTGCACGGTCCCCAGGATGGTGATGTTCTCAAAGTTCAGTGGTACCACAAAGTGATGACCAATGAGCATTATAACCTCGCTGTGCTGCGGAACAAATGCCCTCATTAATTCTTGATGAGATCTCCATTTGTCCTGCTCTCTGCCTGTCTGGAGTTGGTAGAGGACTCCATCGGCTCCTTTGACATTTTTGCTTTTTCGCTGCAGTTTAATTTGTTTGCTTGCCTTACAAAAGTGCCAGCTGGTTAGACTCTAAAAAACCCAACCAATAGTTCCCAATTGAGACAGGACAGAAGTAATTGAAATTAAGGCATCAGAGCAGGACTTCCCACCCTCACCTCATTGTTTTGGTTGCGACCTGCTGGCTGGAAATAGTAAAGCTTTGTACCAAAAACCTTCTGATCTCAGCAATGCAAATTTCCTCTTTCAGAACTTCCCCTGCCCCTTTTCACACCAATGTCCGAGCACCAAACCAGCATCACAGAGGGATTTGGGGGGCGGTGAGAGGACAATGCTTGGAGGACTTTATATAAAGCTTATAACCTCAGATTCTGAGTCATTTTCGTACAAGAAGAACACATTTCACAGGCAGGGCAGAGTGTGGGAAATAGACCTGTTTGAACACATCATTTATTTCTCACCTTATCTTGGACTGAGGCAATAATGGTGCAGGTCACACATAACTTGGGAGGCTGTTATAACCCAGATCAGCCCATGGATTGGCTCATGGCTTTGGGTGGCAAAGTGAGGTTTAGGCTGTGGAACTTCACTGTGCACTGCAGGTCCTGTAGGGCCATCATTCCTGCAGAAAAACCCTCACAACTGTGTTTCACTGCTGAATAACCAGAGCTCACATTCCTCCAAAAGACAAAATCACCAATGCAGGCATGAAGCCCTGTTTCAGTGACTTTAGGGGTTGGTTTTTCCCTCATTATAAACTTGGACAGCACATTATAATGACATTTCTTTTCTGGCAGTCTTAGCCTTGGACCATGTGTACAGTTACAGAGATTACCAGATATGAACCAAGTTAACACTGATCTTAATCACAGCATGTAAGTCCAGAAATTTCTCTGGATAGCCTTTAGAATTACCAGCACGTGAAAGACAGAGCTGATTTTTAAATGTGAACATCAGGCTGCTGCAATTCTGACAATGCCAGAACAAGAACCTTCCTTTCCTAATTGACATCTGAAAACAAAGAAGGATCTTTAGGCTAAATAAAGCTGACTAGCCTTTCATCATCTGTTCAGAAGTACTTAACTGCCACAGGAGTTCATTAAATTTGTTCATCTTTTTTTCTTTTTAAAGATACAAATTGCAGTGTAAATGGTAACAGTGTCTGGTGATCCCAGACAAATCAAATATCAAGGTTCTGGGTAAGACATTTACATTGCAGTGAGAGAAGGGAACTGTGCGTTTGCAATTTAAAAGTTCCAGCAAATCATGAAACTACAAAGCAGAAGGAAAGCTGTGGGAGCTAAGAACAACCTGGCTGACAATAATACAGGAAGTGCTAAAGTGCAGGAGCCTTTGTGACCAAGTTTGCAGATTCTGGGGCCAATCAGTATCGGTATTTTGAATTCTGTAAGCGCTGCTATTAACAGTTCCAAACTCACATCCCCAATGTTTCCTCAAATATCTCAACCCCTGATTCCTCTGTGCTCGGCCTGAGGCTGCAGAGTGCAGATCACCTGGTGCCATGGCAAGTGCTGCAGGAGCAGGGAAATGATGTTGGTCCCTGCAGGGCAGGCTGTGACTGGATGGGGTGAATTCCCTGGCTGGAGATTCAGAGCAGAACACGCCGGAGCTGGACCAGCTGGAGCCAGACAGTGCCTGGAATTATTCAAATCTCACCTGCTGCAAATGCCTGAAAAACTGCCCTGCTACAAAGCACCCAGAGCAGAAATGGGATCCCGATACATCTCTGCAGGGAGGATTTGCAAACCCTGCACAGGATGATTTGCCTCTGCTTAATTGTAATCCTTCCCTTCACCCTTCTGCAGGTCCAGCTGATCCACTACAACCACGAGCTGTACACAAACGTCACCGAAGCTGCAAAGAGTCCCAACGGGCTGGTGATAGTTTCCATATTTATGAAAGTAAGTATTGAGCACTACAGATTCCTCATATACAGACAGGAAACTTTTCCCTGAAGTGTAAATGCAGGAGTTGGACTCCTCATTACGCCAAAGCAGTGCCCAGAGGCTCTGATCTGGAATCCAGAGGCAGCTTCATCCTGCACTGAGCACACCTCCTCTGCTCCAGAGCTTTTACAACATCAGGGAAATTAAAAGGGATAAACGGGGCGGGGGGGAACCTTACATCATAAACATCACTCATAACATAGCAGGAGTTCCTGACTTTGCAGATTCAGTGTTTCTTCATGAAATGTTTTTCATCCCATTTCTCCTCGTAGGCTGAGGCCCTGGGAAAGAGGGCACCTCATGCTGATGTGTCAAAGCCAGCAAAATCAATTTTTCTCCCAGTGTTATTTAAAACTTCTTAAACTATCAAAACTGAAAGAACATTCAAAGTAGAACTTCTAATATCTTCCATTTCACAGAGCTTCAAAGAGACGTGAATATTTTATTTCGTCTCCATCCTGTTGCATTCAAGGTACCTAGTGAGGTCTATGATTTATAGTTATCTAACAATGAACTCAAGACTTCATGGTTTTCTCAAACCTCTTTCATTACACTGGATAAACCTTTTCTCTCATTTTCTACAAAGAATGTATTTCTCCCCTCCCGATATTGTTAATATTCTGCCATTAAGTATCTCTGTTTTGTCTGTCTAAAGGAGTGTGTATTTCTGAGTAATGCTGAAATTCACCTCATCACACCCTAGGTATGGGATATCCATTAGATCCCCTTATTTCTCTAATCCCAATTCATAAAGCTCCTACCAAAGCATTAACCTGAGAATTAAAGGATGCATTTCCCAGAGCATACTGAATAATTAGACATAAAAGGGCAATTTTCACACAGGTCTAATAGTTAAGAAATATATTTAGGCTACATTTTTTTCTTTTTTTCATCCAAAATGTATTATGACCCAACAATCTGACTTGAATTCAGGGAGAAGGGAAAAATTAAAGAGAAGACCGAGGGAATCTTGTCAATATTTAGAAGTACCTGCAGGCAGGTGTCGGGGAATGGAGCAGGCTCTGCTCGGGTCTACTGAGCAAAGGAAAGAGGCAACAAGGGGGCAGAATCTGACCCAGGGGAAGTTCCACCTGAACATGAGGAGTTACCTCATGGGTTACCCAGACATAATTCGAGGCAGAGAACTTTTATTTGCAATTAAAATAGCCCGCTGCAAGGAAATTATATTTATCAGTAAATAAAATAATAGAATACTAACGAAAATCCTGCCTAATAGATCAACCACCTGCAAATGCCACAAAAGCTGTTGGAGAAGAAACCTATGCTCAGGCTTTTATTCGGGCATTAATTTCTGTTCACCCTGTTCTCCCATCCCTGAAACAACTCAGTAATTATTTCCTTCTCCCACAAGTGTGAAAAAAAAGGCAGAACCCAGTTGGAGGAGTTGGAGAGGGAGCCTGTGTGTGCACACAGGGAAGGGTTTCAGTTCTGGCGAGGAGATGTCTGTGAGAAGATGTTGACATTGTGCATTTTCTCCTCTGTAGGTATCCGAATCATCAAATCCATTCCTAAATCGTATGCTCAACAGAGACACCATCACGAGAATAACGTATAAGAGTAAGTTCCTTTCATTTCCTCTGGTGACAGCTGTGCTCTCTCAGTATCAATAACACACTCGGTGATCCTGAAACAAGGGCTCTGCGGTACGGGCAGGAATTCCAGGCCTGCACCGCCAGCAGCTCCGCATGATAAACTCAGCAATGTGAGAAATCTCATCAGGTCATCACTTTATCAAATGAATTTCTGAACTTCAAAGTCTGTTTTATGTCTGAAGGTGCAGCAGATTAATGAAATTGCATTTGACGCATGCATATACTGGATTCACACGGGATGCTCAGGAGAAGGCTCCTGCTGTTGGCAATAAAAGGGACATGTGGAGCAGCCTGAATTAGATCAGATCAGGTTATGTCAAGATGCTGCACCATTGATTGGATTTAGTATTCATCAGGGTTTGCTTTTTGTGCAGAAAAGTCACAACTTTCCTGTTCAACTACTGTTGCATTTAACAGATACAGGAAAAGCTCATTAACATAGCTTGTATAATTGTTGTATTGACATTTGGAAAGCCTTTAACTGATGATCCTCAATAATTCCATGTTCATACATTGACCTTGTGGAAAACTGGAGCTTAATTAAGATATTTTAGAGAAAGGAATGAAAAATATGCATAACAAATTAAACCTCCTCTCCTGAAAGCCTTGTTTCCTTTGTCAACTCTTCCAAGCTGCCATGAAGTTTCCAAGTTCAACAATACCAGAATTTAACTCGCAGAAAGTAAAGAGCAAACTGATCACACAGATAGTTCCTTGTCTTCTCTTATATCACTCACACCTTCCACCCCACTGACGTTTCTCTGATTTCACCCGACAGTGAACAAATCTTGTTACAGCTTTGGTCCAAATAAGAGCCTTCTAAAATGATAAAACTCAGCTCTCTACAATACCTATGGAAAGGAAGGCAACAGAGGGTTCTCCCCAGAATGTTTTTTCCAGATTGTTCTATCAGCATCAAATGTCATCTCCTCTGCATGGAAGGAGCAGATCAGCCCCATTTTTAAATTGTTTATCCTGGTTCCTTGCAAGAACATAGCAATGCTGTTCTGCAAGAGTGTCCTGCCTGCCAGGGCTGCTGCAGCACCCTGGAAGCAGGGAATTATTGTTCAGGCTGTGTGTGCTTTTTCCAGCTCCTTCCACCCACAAATTCCATGCTCCCAGCTTCTGTCTGGGGACCAGCCAGATGTTCTCCCACGGGGCCACACCTTCTTAATTCCAAATATTCCATTTGTATGCTGCATTTACAGTGGGAACTCCTCCTCTCCGGAGCTGTCAGCATCCCACAGCCTCCCACTGCCTGTTCTGGCTCCTTACAAGGGAAACACAATTCCAATCACACCTCATTTGGGTTCACTAAATGAAATTCTGCATGCCGACGAACACACACAACACAGGCTGGAAAAGCTGTGATTAACAGAATTGCTCTAATTTGTAACCACCGTTTTCCCTAAGTTTATCAGGTAAAATTAAACCCCCGTAGACATAATGCACATGACATTCCCCAGGGCACTGGGTTACTTACTGTAGTAACAAGTATTGACTGGGAATTTTTAGTGTAAATTGGGAATGTGAAAGTGTTATTGAAAGTAATTTTGCAGTTGTCCTGCATGATGGATTAGAGCATCATTGCTGAAAACTAATTTTACCTCTTACACTGCGAGGGTTTCTGGTGTGCCTGGAGCAGCTGGAGTTTTCCAGCTTCTGCTTCAGGGCTCTGCTCCTGGAGTCAATACTCAGCAGGGTGCTGACAAAATGTCCAGGCCCAGGGTGCTCAGGAGGAGCATGGAGGGAATGATAAATGGAGCCCTGGTTCAGATTCAGGACAGTTCATAACATGAATAAAGTTGTTTGTTGGTTGTTTTTAAAGAACAGCAACAAAATTAAGTGCTATCTCTGCTGCTGCATGAAATTTCCACGGGCAAAATGCATTAAAAGGGAAATTTCTACTCTTAGATATTAATGACTACAGTAAAGGAAAGTGGACCCCAAGGAATTTTTAAATGCTTATTTTATTCTGTTATCGCAGCCCAAAGAATCTACAGTGAGCAAGCTGAAATGGGTTCTTTCAAGCAGGCTTTAGTCAGAAGCTGTGTGGATATCTTGGAAAAACCCCTGCTTTATTATTCCTCTTTAAGTGTGCCATCTGAGGGGATAAGTCAGTTTTCTTTCCAAACAGTTATGCTACATGAGCTTTCACCCAGCGTTTGCTTAGCATTGGGAAAAAAAAGTAACTTTTGAGATTCACAAAATTCCACATAAAAATTTGGTCTCGTCATTGTCTGGCAAGCAGAGAAAGTGAGGATCTCTACATTCCTTACCCGGCAAATCTAACCTAGCTCCTTTTCTGGACCATCACATGAACTTGAAAATCAAATGTATCTTCATTCAATAAACAATAAACTCAATTAACAATACATTCCCTATAAAAAGCATTATTATAAAGGGAACATACACAAAATTTGGTGTGAACTCTAACCCCACACATCTATTACAAACCTAGGGATAAAAGGATCTCCATCATTTCCCACGTAAACTGTCTGAGTCAAGGCCTTTATGTAAATGAATGTGAAATTTCATGAAATCTGATTTGTGGATAGAAGAGTTCACAAGTTCAGAAATCGCCCCAAGGCACCAGAAGATCCAGAGAAACAGAGTGTGGGCTGCAGATGGGATGATGCTGAGGATCCAGGAAAGGCTGGGTGGGTTTATGAAAGGAAGTTTGCCACTGGCAAGGAATCACACATGGTGGTTTTGAGCATTTTGAACATATTTCCAGTAAATATAAGGCAAGAATTCGAAGTGCTGCAGTCTGGTGTTAATCCCAACCCACCAGGTCTGCTCCAGAATGGGAAACTTTTACCAAAATGTGGGGAAAGGACAGAGCTGTTCATGGGAAAAACGTTGGTAACCAAATTCTTATTGTGTAGGCTTCTCTCAGGGAGTCATCTGACATCCCATGGGAATACAACTCACAGACAGGCATCAATAAGTGCTGCTTTTTCCTGGAAAAACTCTCATTTCACTCACCCCTATCGTCCACTTTTCCTGAAGTGATATTTTCCTCCAGTTTCCCATATCAAGATCCCTCATCTGTATTAATCTCCTAGTGAACATTTCAGGGCAAATTCTACCTGGCTGAAATCATTTTGGCCCAGCTGAAGCTGCTATGGCTGTGAGAAAGCAGCTTTGCTCCTTGGGGCTCTCTTCTGCCTGACTCTGTGCCACTTGGAGCTAAACACTCCACTCTCCATGGCTCATAAATCATGAACAGGATGTTCATGTGGCACAGGGAGAAGTGTGGGCTGACTCACTGAAAGCAGGCACTGGCATGAACAAAATCCATCAGTTCTCCTCTGATGCTGCAATTCTGGCAAAATCGCCACTGCCCTGCAAATAATGTTTTTAATGAGCAGGACACTGGCGTATTCAGTCTCTGCCTGTTCAAATTTGCATTTTGACTGTGTTTTCGTGCTTCTGTCTGGAAAATTTGGGTTTAGAAAGAGGCTGTCACAGGCCAGTGAAGCCTGGGCACGTTAAACCGGGTGACAGCCGCCTGCCAGACACCAATGGCACTTTCCCCTCTGCCTGAGGATCCAGCCATGGAGCAGGGCACCCATCCTGGCTCGAGCTGCAGGGACAGGCCAGAGGGCTCTGGTTCTGACTCTGTTCCTGACAAACACGAGAGGACCTGCCAGGATTTTATTTTGTAAAATAACAACCACATTTAAAATATAAAATAACAGTAAGGCCCTGGTCAATGAGGCAAAACCATTTCACTCTCACCTTGACACTTTAACTGGTGCTGTAGCTGCCGATATTGCTGCCCCAACACCTTTACTGTGGTGACTGTGCTGTGTTAAAATAAAAAACAAGGTCACATTTGCTCTGTGCTCTTTGATTTCCTGTTGCCCAAGACAATAGTCTGCAGCCCTGCTTTTTTCCCCACTAGATTGTATGAGACAAATCTTTTGCTCATCTAGGTTTTGTCCTTCAGCTACAATGTGCTGAATTCAAGTTAAATTACGCCTTTCTTTTTTAGCTCTTGTACACGTCTTTGATCATTTGGATTTCTTTGCAAATCAAGGCCAGCTCGTGTTGTGCGCTGAAGGAAGGAACACACCTCAGTGTGCACTTCTCCTTGCCTGCATTTTAATGTTCCCTCTGCAAATGAACCAAGGAGGAGACACCACAGACGAGCGGAGGGGTTCAAAGAGACCTCACACGGTTACAGCTCATAACCACCCCAGCTTTCTCTGGCACACACAAGCAGCAGGGTATCAGTAATAAAATATGTTTATCCCTGAGCGTATGAACTCCCAGAGCCTGGGATTTGGCAGGAAAATCTGAGTTTTAGCTTTGACAGCACTGCCAAGAGGATTGTAGGGCCAGCATTACCCAAGGGAAACAGTGCAGGTAGTGCAGAAAACACGGAGGATCCCTGATGAATTTTGGAAGCTATAACCATATCTCATTATATCGTGGTACAGGTCCACAGAATAAATTCTGCTGCAGAGGAATGCACCTCATTAATCCCCAGGGAGCCTCACAAGAAAGGCAGGGACCCTGGCACTGCTTCCCAGCAAACTTTCCAGCCAGAGTTTGGCTTTCTGAGGGAGCTGGCAGTGCCCCCACTCCCCTGGGCACACAAAAGGCCAGGAGGCTTCAGGCAGCAGCTTTATTCTCAGGCATTAACTGCACCTTCCTCTCGTGCCAGGAGGACAATTAAGTTTTAACTCTCTTGGCCTCCCCGAGGCTTTGTTGAACAAAAATTGTTAATCACCCCAAAAGCTGGAAAGTCAGAATTCTCCAAAGGCTTCTGCACCTCAGTCAATAACTGCAGCTTTAAGAAGCTCTTGACTCCATTCCCTGAACGTGATTCTGAGTTTCTCTGTGCGTGCCTGAGCTCAGCTCTCAGTGTGTGAGTGGGAACCTCCGTGCAGCAAGGTCAGGGATGGTTCTTGTGTTTCTTATTCTTGTCTAAACTGCTCGAGCAGCCAGAAAGGTGCATCTGTTAAACTTCATTCTTTGGTAAAACTGAACATCGTGTTCTGGAATTGGGAGACATGAAAATGGTGGTGAATTTTTTGGGTTGTGTTTTGGCTTTTTTTTCTTCTTCTTTTTTCTTTTTTTTTGTGATGCTCCTGTTTTACCTGAATTGTTTTCCTCCTCCTCATCCCCAGATGATGCATACTTACTACAGGGGCTTAATATTGAGGAACTTTATCCAGAGACATCCAGTTTCATTACGTACGATGGGTCAATGACAATCCCACCCTGCTATGAAACAGCAAGCTGGATAATAATGAACAAACCTGTCTACATAACAAGGATGCAGGTAAAACAATTTACAAATTGCTCAACCTAGGATGGGTACAAAATAATATTTTTAATCTAATATTTGTAGCTTTACATAAAAAATTAGATTCAACCCTTGTGCTGGAGGGATCTCTGCATGCAATTTATGCAGTTTGCGAAAGCACTGAAGAAGATTTTGTCAAAATAAGAATATTAACTGTTTAGAGCTCCATCAGTATCTACACACACAGACTTTGAGGGGGGCCCAGTTATTTGGGGACCCTAAACCAAGTCCAGCAGTGTTGTGTGAACATAACTGGGGTTATTAAGGATAACAGAGGCCATTCCTAGGTCTGAATAAATCCATTGATAGCACGTAAATGTGACAGAGATACAGAGTCTGGAGCCTTCTGGAAATAAAATCAGCTGATGCTTTCTGGTACAGAATAAATTTACAGGATGCACACCACAAATACCTTGGTAAAAATCAGATTGACATAGTGAAGCCCCTATTAGAGAGAAGCAGGAGGAATTGAGAGAGAAAACACAGTTTCACATCCCAAATGAAGCTGTTGAGGAAAAACACCGGTGGAAAAGTCTCAAAAACCACATTTCTGTACAAATTGCTTACAGTCCAATGCTGGCACGAGAAAACAGCAAATTTAACACCAATTGCCCTCTGCTCCAGAGCTTCCATCAGTGAGTTGCCTACAGAGCTGTGAGCTGAACCAAAACCTCCTCTCTTGCACACCAGAACCACCAGGAATACTTGACCCACCATCTGCCTGCCCCAAGCAGGCAGCAGAAGCAATCTGGCCTGAGAAATGAGATGAGGAACAAGGAAACAACCTTAAATATCGCTTTGGGATTTAAAATCTTATTAACATTGTAAATAAGATGACTTTTAAAAGCCTGAGATGTTTTATTTTTGTGCTATTCCTTCTGTCCAGTTTAGTCTGGAGGCAGAGAAAGCACTTTGTTTCTGTTCTAAATGGGTGCTTTGGGAGAAAGGCACAGCTGAGCACAGGCAAACACGCTGAATATTGTGAACTTTTCAAACACAGGACCTGAATGCTTTCCTACAAGCAACATTTTTAGGTACAACATTAATGTGCAAAACAAGAATTAGAACATTTCTCGTCTGTGCTGCTGCCTGTGGGTTATAACCTCACGATACTTGCTCCCTGTCATGCTTTAATGGTTACTTACATCCTCCATTAATGCTCGGTTATACCCTCCATTATTAGCGCTGCAAATGGATTGCGTGGAATACTTCCTAATGACATTGTGTGCTCAGCCTGAAAAAGCAATGCCCAGCTCAAGGTTTCCCTAGAAGCTGTTAAAGACTTTCAGTCCATAAAACCCAGCTACTGGATTTCCCCTTAAATGCCATAAACAAACCTCTTAAACTGTACACTGACATGGAAGAGATTTGCTTTTTATACCTTTAAACCAAAATATTGAGGATTTTGGGACCAAAATATTGAGGATTTCTGGACCAAATATTGAGGATTTCTGGACCAAAATATTGAGGATTTCTGGACCAAATATTGAGGATTTCTGGTTTGTACTTTGAAACTTTTTTCCCCTCTCTGGTTTTGGTTGATTTGCATCCATGAAGAGCTGCACAGTCACCCCAACAGCCATTTCTGCCGAGCAGTGCTGGGTGCCCAGGCTGATTCAGTAATTCCCTCTGTGCTGTGAGAGCAGCTCAGCAGAAGTGCTGCAGGAACACTCCCAGGCACAGCCCAGACAGCATCGTGACAGCCCTGTCAGCACAGAGAGCCCCTCACTTTTTAACATCAGTAATTTCACGACTGCAGCAGCATCGCTCTCCCTTTTCCTTCCCATCCCGCCTGCCCCTACCTGGTTCTTGAGTAACACCACCCAAAGCTGGGGCTTCTCAGCCGAAAGCTACACTGACGGCTACAGGATTCAGGAAATTCGCTCTTGTCATTCACCAGCTTCATTTGCTTTGCACCACTTGCTGCCACCCAGTGCTGCGGATTCCATTTGTTTCCTCCTCAGCCAAGGACACCTCAGTGCTGTTTTCATTTGCTCCCCACAGAACTGGTAACTCTCGTTTAAAATGGGGCTCAGAAACAGAGGAGCACACAAGGAATGGTTTAAAGTTAACTCCGACTGCAAACTGCCAGAGTTAAATTCTGTTTTACTGAAATTCTGTTTCACTGAAATTCTGTTTTACTTCCATTTATTAACTAATCCGTGTTGTATGTTTACTTACAGCAAAGACCAGCACTAAAACTCCCTCTTTTTTTTGTTTATAGATGCATTCTTTACGGCTGCTAAGCCAGAATCAGCCATCACAGATATTTCTGAGCATGAGTGACAATTTCAGACCAGTCCAGCCTCTCAACAATCGATGTATCCGAACCAATATCAACTTTAGTTTACAGGGAAAAGATTGTCCAAACAATAGAGCACAGAAACTACAGTATAGAGGTACGTTCCACCCCCAGAACAACCCTGTCTATGCTTGCTCTGAGCTCCTGGCTTTGAGAAATGCAAGGGGATAACAAAGCACACAAATAAAAACACTCAGAACTCCAGATCTGGGGGAATAACTGTGTCAATCCAATGCCACACGTTTGAAACAGATGAGGAAATGTGCAGGAAAAGCATGACAGAAAACCAGCCTGGGACACCTACTGTGTTTTTAGAAGTAAATACAGGTAAATACATGGGTTTCTAGCCTCATTTTCAAGTCTTCTCGCCTTACCAAGTGCATTTTGCTCTGGTTGGCTCACCCACAAGAGGGGATGAGCTGGTCTTGATGACAACGATCTCAGACAAAATTAATAATGGATAAGACCCAATTTGGCTTTGGAGGTGCAGCACCATAACAAGCACCTGAACTGCAGTGTGGTGTCGAGCAGGGGATATTAAACAGCGCAGCAGCTCAGTCAGCTGCAGGTGGGGTCTCCCCCTGCCCCAGCTGTGGCTCACAGCTGAGCTCTCCTGTGTCTCAGGCACCTCGGAGCCATGCACACACCTGCCCTGCCTGCAGTAACGGTGGAAAGTGCCCTCCCAGCAGCAATATCATCATTGTGAAGGAGCAGCACTGAAGGCTAGAAAAGAAAAAACATTTTCAGCAGTATGGCAGGTGACTGTGCTACAATACTTCAAAGGAACACTCATTCAGACTTAATTCTTTTCCAGAAACAGGAGGAAACTGAACCTCCCGGGTTTTTTAAGACATTTTGTCCAAGTGCCCAATACAGAGTTAAATCAATTTGATTCACAGTGTTAAACCAGTTTCATATTTGGAATTTATTAATGCATAATTGGTTTTGGTTTTTTCTCTTCCAGTAAATGAATGGCTCCTCAAGTGAGTGAGACAGAGCAGGCAGAACCCAAATCCTCAGTGGAATGCTCCTGCTGGGAACTGACATCACCTCCAAAGCACCCAACCTCCCTCTCTGGGCTCACGTGCACCACGAGCTGTGGGAAAAGAACTGCCGTGCTGGAAAAATCAAAATTCATTCATATGATCGGTGGCCATTAAGAAAAAAAATAAAAAAAGACAAAAAAAAAAAGACAGTATTACAGTAAATGTGATTACAATTTTCCTGAACTAATTTAGAGTCACAAAGAAAGACTTTTCAGCCTTTGTACATATGAAATTCTTCCTCTTCTCCCCCCATTAATGAAAAAAAAAAACAAAAAAACAAAAAACAAAACAAAAAAAATCAAAAAAAAAAGAAAGATAAAAGGTGGCTCGGTACAGCATCAAAGTGGAGTTGTGTTCTGTGTGCCAAGTAATCCTTGGAAAGCTCTCATTATTTCACTATCATTCATGGATACTGACAAGACAGAACAAGACTACTGTAAAGGAAACTTATTTCTAGGTTATGACCTTTCTGTTAATTTAATTTTTAAAGGGACAGACTTTGAGAGATAAGTATTGTAAATATATCACTGCAGAATATAAAGGAAATTGAAATATTTCCCTCTGTCACATATCTGTAGTAGGATTTGCCAAAATCAGAATTGATCCATTTTCTGTTTCTTGTTTTACAACAGGTCATACGTTGTGTTGGTTACTATTAACAGCTCAATAAATGTGTTTAACAAATTAATTTAGTAAAGTTGCTTTGATTTCTTTTTTCCTTTCTGAAATAATAAGCCTCTACTACTTGTGGCTGCATTATTTGTGGGGTTTTTTTTTTTTAATTTTTTTTCTCTTTTCTTTTTTTACTTCATCTCTTTGTTTGCAGCCCATTTAAGTGAGTTAATGACAATTGGGAATGCACTTAGAGGTGGTATAACTTTAACTCCACTTCATGGTTCATTATTAACAGGAACTGGGCTCAGAAGCAGAAAGCAGCTGGAACATATCTCAGTTTAAAATTGCCATTTTCCTTGCTGAAGCCATTATTGGGAGAAACATTCAATCCTGTAAATTGGTGGTGAAAGGGATATTTTTTCTTTACAGATAAAGCAGGAGCTGACCAAGTAAAAGCAAATGCCTTTTTTCTTGTTTATAATGGTCATTCACTGTGTTTGGTTACTGTCAAGAACTCAATAAATGTGTTTAACAAGTTCACACAGCGCATGTTTGGCCTTCTTGAATATTGAGGGGTTTTCAAGGTTGGGGTTTTTTTAGTCTGGAGAGGGGTCAGGCATCAAGATATCCCATCCCTAATGCTCACTTTGTACCACGTTTCAGTTCACAGAAAGCAAGAAGCCAGAGAATGCTCTGGCACCAAAGAATTGTTTACATCAAGTGGCAGAACAGGCACTGCAGGAAGTGTGAGGGAACAGCCAGGGAGCTTTAATGTGCAAAAAATGTTGTTTTATCTGTGCCTGAAGAGAACAGTGCAAGGAGCACAGGACAGGAAAGTGCAGGGTCTGTGTGGTTTGGGAAGATTGCAGCTGGTAAAGGGAGAGCAGGCCAGGACTCACATTCAGGGGACCCTCAGGACGGAGATGGAAAACTGAGGAACCCCAAACGGTCACCAGTTCAATTGCTCACGCAAGGAGCAGGGAAGGCTCTGGTCAGAAGGGCTGGCACAAGGTGCCCTGTCTGCAGTGGGGCTCAGGTGACCCTGGCCTAGGATCCCCTGAGCACAATATTTGATCCTCAATTATTTCATCCCCGGGGTCCTGTTAGCACGAGTGTAAATTTCTTGATCCTCAAGTGCATGGGTTTGGCATGGCCTGGGTTTGGGTAGCAGGGGGTGCACAGAGGTGAGAAGCTGCTGGAAGCTTCCACCATGCCCTGACGGCTCTGAGGATGGACACACTGCTGGCCAAGGCTGGGCCACTTAGAGAGGTTGGTAACGCCTCTGTGAGGACAGATTTAAGAAGAAAATCAAAACAAAGTGGGTACAGGCAGTTTTTCTTCTAGCCAGAGAAAAGGAGGAGGTGAGAACCTGTGAGAGAACAACCTGGAGACACCAAGGGCAGGGCAGGAGGAGGGGCAGGAGGTGCTCCAGGCGCCGGGGCCGAGATTCCTCTGCAGGCTGTGCTGAGCACCATGGGGAAGCAGCTGTGCCCCTGCAGCCCGTGGGGATCCATGGGGATGCAGAGATCCACCCACAGCCCGTGGATCCTTGGGGGGTGCAGAAATCCATCCAGAGCCCACAGGGGATGCAGAGATC
>VYZT01018088.1:0-20827 GCA_013400735.1 Pomatostomus ruficeps | reverse complement strand
TGGGGATCCAGGGGGGATGCAGAGATCCACCCACAGCCCATGGGATCCAGGGGGATGCAGAGATCCACCCACAGCCCATGGGGATCCAGGGGGGATGCAGAGATCCACCCACAGCCCATGGGGGATGCAGAGAAAAATATTCCTCTGCAGAAAATCAGGACTGAAAGAGATCTGTGGGATGAAAGCAGAAAGCAAAGACCTTCAGCATCACTGTACCTGCAGATACCACACACATCTGTCCTTCCACCCTCCTGTTCCAGCCTCAAAAGCTGAACCAGGAACAAACACCTCAAGGAAGCGCCTGGAAGCTTGGATATTTTATTACAAAACAAATTCCTATGAAACAAAACGCATCCTTTCTCACCATTTAAAACCTCTCACTTTTCTATCAAGTCGATACTCTGAAAGAAGAGGGGCAATGGAAATTGTGCTGAAGAACTGCGAGCTGAGATCACACCACAGGAACAAAGGCACTCGAGGGTGTGCGAGGTTGTACTCCCTGTACTGATCCAAACATGGACAAGGAACTCAATCAAAGTTGGTCTGCAAAGATCAGAACAACTTCAAAATCAGACAAATCTTGTTTTTATGAATACCACTGCTTGCTCTGAGGGTTCCACACCTCGGCCTTAAGAAATGCCAGCACTAATTGCTGCTCATGTGACATTAGTTTGTCAGACACCAGAGACCTTGGGGGTCTCGTGGAAATAACTTTTAAGTACTTTATATGTCAAACAGTAGGATCTTGCAAAACATTTATTATAAAACAAAGAAAAAAAAAACCAGGGTAGTACTTCAGAGTCATTCTTGCTTCTGACAGACCCTGCCTTTGCCCTCCCTATTTTCATTTTCTGGGGATTTCACTCCTCGTTGCTTCCACCAGTAGCCTCCTCTTACAAAAGCAGCTCTGAGCAATGGAGGAAAGGTTTATCCCACAGAATCACAATGCTGCCATAAATACATGAGAATTGGCACGTTTCTGGATACACACTATTGCTGGAATCAACACATTTCAGCAGCCATTAAAAAAATTAAAGTAATGATATAAAATGAGCTGGTGCATCAATTAATTGGTGAAGACAAGCTGGAAAGTAGGATAGGATTGTAGCCAGAATGCCAAATAAAACCCTTCCAACATTTAGGGTGTTCCTTATGATCTTTAACATTAAAGGAGGAGGGCGTTCCATCTTTTTACTTTACTTTTTAAAGTGCTCAGGGTTAACATTACGAAAATTCCATCTCAGTCTGAAAACAAAGCTGGAAATTGTGCTGCTTTCAGGAGGTGAGCCTTCCCCAAAAGTCAGGAACTAAAAGAAAAACTGTAAATGTCAATGTATTTTATTGCAGATACGAGGTTTGTAGCAAAAGGCAGATGCTTTGCATATTCTACTTTACATCTCAAAGCCTTAGCACTGGACACTGCCCCCCAAAAATCCCAGATACTTGCTTCCTAAACTCAAAACACTATAAATTTTTCAGGGAGATAAGCAATAACTGCTCCATGTTTGGATTTTTTTTATTAGATTTTATTCCCCAGATATAGTGGCTGACAAAGCATGGAGAGTTTACTGTAAGAGACGCTGATTTAGTGGCAAATGGCTCAGCCCAGTTCTCAGCAGCACACGGTGAAATTATTCAAGGAGCCTGTTTGTATGGCAAAGAACAAGCACCATTTATAATGTGAAAAGTAATGCAGGCAAACATTTTCTGTTTCCTACAGTGTCAGGCTTCTATTCTAATAACTAAAGATGTGTCAAACACATTCTCAGAACAGAAAATGAAAAACAGGATAATAAATCTTCTAAGGACAGGAAAATAACACTTAGTATTAGAATAGAGGGGAAAAAAAACCTTAGGAGAAGTATTAGAAAAAGAGCAAAAATATTGACGCAGTTTAGGAATTTAGGCAGATGCTCGCACCCCATTAGGGGAGAAAGAGCTGGAGCAAAGAGTAAATCCAAGGGGAGCAAAGTTCCAGTGGGAAATGGTGTGGTTGTCCTAGAAGGGATGTCAAGGCTAGGAAATTCACCCTTGGGTGGGTATTGAGCAAAAGGAGAGAGCCAGCTCCTCACATCCCACTTTCTGAGGCATTCAGGTGTTTGCACCCCTGGCTTGTGTTCAAATGCACCAGGACAGCTCTGGGCTTGGTCACGGGAGGGTGATGCTGAGCCAGGGTCAGGGTGTCCTTCACAATGGCTCAAGGGCCATTCTGGATGTGCGCCCTCAAGGATTTCATGACCCCTCCTCAGGGATTTTGTGACCCCTCCTCAAGGGTTCTGCAAGGAAATCCCCAGAAATGCCTCACGCCTGCTTCACTGGCTGTCCTGCTGCACCACCTAAGATTGAGTGAGACTCCCTGGAAGTTCATCCCTGCAAAGCTGCCCTGAGGGACTCCTGGACAAGAGCCAGATTTAATGTGCTGGATGAGAAAGTGACTGCAAACCCCACATGGCAAAGAGGTCGGAATGTGTCAACATGATGAGGAAATATCTGATTAATACTCAAATATGGGATCAAAATCTTATGGAGGAATATGAACATGACATAGAAAGTCACAAGTATGAGGGCAGAAAACAGAATTTGAGAGAAGCACAAGGGGAAAAGATTGATCTTTTCTCTCTGTCCTGAATTCTCCCCTTAATGATGCAGCAATATAGCAGCAAGCTGATTTCAGCTTGCAGCCTCCTTTCAGACATAATTTCAATTTGACAGCAATAGGAGTAATAGTAACATTTTCAGGCATTCATGCCAAAGTTTCACAATACCGGAGGCCTTGCTCATTAAACATTTATTTATATCTGCGTTCCTCGAGCTGCAGAAAAAAAGACAAAAATGGAACTCCATTGACAAACATTTCACCCACCTGCTGCCCGTGGTCCTCCCACACCTACGGGCAGCTGAGACACTTAAACTGAAATAAATCACTGAGATCTGCCCTCCTGCAAGCAATGGCCTCTCCTGAAAGCAGGTGAGCTATCAAAGGCAAACATCACCTCCTGAGATCTTAAATCATGTAGCCCAAACTACAGACCAACAGGACTTTGGCTTTTTAAAGTCTTGATGAATTCCTGCATAATTCCAAATACAAAGGAAGAAGAATTGTGGAATAACTCCAGGTTTCAGCTTTCAGAAATGGACTCTTTCCACTCCTCTTTATATGCTGCTTGTCTTAGAGAGAGAACTTCTTCGTAGGAGACAAACGTTCCTGTCAGCACGGGAAATGTCAGAGGACACGGCTGTTGTCCCAGGTAAGGTTTCTGTGGGGAGTCTGAATGATCTCAATTGAAATATCACAGCTCTGCCTTTTAGAAGGCAGACAAAAAACAGACCGAAAAAGAAAAAACCCCCAAAACTAAAGCAGGTGGAATTCACCAAATATTCTAATAAACAGCTTATTTCTACTAAAGACCTATCATTCAACACTGGTTTTTTTCACCACAATGCACAAGGGTTTCATTGCCATGTCGGGCTTCACTGAGGATGTACAGCCCTGGTGCCAGATTTCAGCTCCGAGCCCTCCCAGCTCCTTCCTCCCCGTGTCAGTCTGATCCTGGCAGCTCAGACAGCTCTTTAGTTGAATTATTAGTGTGTCTTTCAGATTCTCTTTTCCTAGGTACTTCCCGTGCACAGCAAAAGAATTCCCAGCTGGGCAGAGGTGTATTTTCCCACCAACCACTTAGAGCACCATTCTCTCAGCCTACAAGCAGCAATTAGCTCTATTTTTTTAAAAAATAAATGAAATTCTAAACTAGACAAACCAGGCTGGCTCATAAAGCAGTTACAGCACTGCCTGGACTCCCAGGCACACGCAAACAGCAGAAGGGCAAAGTGGCAGCTCAGTTCCCCAGGCAGGGATTGAGAACATTGCATGGGCAGCCAGCAGCCCCGTGCCAGTGTCACTCAGGCTGGCTGTGCTCCTGTGGGAGTTCCACCTCACTAGAGGCTCCTCTGACAGCCCAGAGGGAGAGCTGCCAGCCCGGGAGAGCCCCCAGCAGAGCAGGCTGAGTGCCAGCCCAGCACAGCTCCCAGCTGATCCATGGATGCGCTGCTGGGAGTGACCACGCTGCCCACCAGTGCCAGGGCACAGTGCCAGTGACACACGGCCAGCCCGGGAGGGTCCCCAGCAGAGCAGGCTGAGTGCCAGCCCAGCACAGCTCCCAGCTGATCCATGGATGCGCTGCTGGGAGTGACCACGCTGCCCACCACTGCCAGGGCACAGGGCCAGCAGCAAACAGCCAGCCTGGTGCTGCCCTGCCCTGGGCTCGTTTCCATCACAGGAATTTCAGCAGCAGCTACAGCAGAGAGCAAATGCACCAGATGATAACGCCTGGGGTGTCCTGCTGCCCCAATCAAACGGGGATTAGGGACAAGCCAGCCAGCCCGGCCTTCCCCGCCTCTGTCACCGTGTCACACACACGGAACAAGTGTGGGTTCCAGCACAGAATTGTTTCTGCCAAAGCACAGACTCCAATATTCCATCCTGATGGATCATTGTCATTCCCAGCCAGTTCAAGCAACCATGGAAACAGAAGAAATCTGGGGCCGGGTTCAAGTTTAGAGAAACTGCAACCAGCAATAACTAACAGTGTGTGCTCGATTTACGGCTCCTTGGTGCTGCACTGTGATCTGAGAAGGACTCAGCTTGCTACCCACACGAAATGGAGGAGAAAGGAAGGCTCTCAAAACAGGAATGAGGCTGGATGGCTGGACTGTCACAGCTTGCTTCTTCACGATGTTTGTTTGCACGGTTACTGTGTATTTTTTTGATGTTTTATTACCTCTTGGATGTTAATGCCTCAGAATAATAGTATCAAGTTCTTTATCCTATATTAGCTCTTTGTTTGCAGTTTTATGATAAATTTTGACAAGTTAATTTGCTTGTTTGGGACACTTAGGAGAAGAACAGCTTCTACACGAACGATTTTAAGGTTCCTTACATAAAGGATTCTTCAAAGTCACACTGCACAGCAAGAAGGGAACAAATTTGAGATCACCTTGATGCTTCTCAGACAAAAACACTGAAAGAGACAAACACAGAAAAAGAAACTTCTCCAAACTTTACAGCCTTAAAAATATTTTTTCTTTTAACAGAATTTACCTGGAGTTGATTTACAAAACAGAGCGCAGGACTAACGTTCTGTGCAAGCAGCACCATAAATACTGTGGAATGACTAACAAGAGACACACAGCAATGGAATCTGGTGCTTTTATAGTGGAGGATTTGTCACAGTGAATCAGGAGGTGCTGTGGAAGGGCAGTAAAGTCTGGTGAGTGATTGTGACAGGCTGGAGCCTGGCAAGGCAAGCAGAGCCCTTTGTGTCTCAGGAGTGGGCATCTTATCATGATGGGTGGAAAGGAGAAAGGAAAAAAAGTCAGATGAGATTGACTTCAAGATGTTTCTCTTAATGAAAGTTTTTTGTCAAGAGTCATTCCAATGCTAATGTCAACATTTTTTTGGAAGTAGTACCCTATAACATTCATTAGGGATGTCATAAGCATCCCACAACATATGGTGTCTCAAATCCAATTACTTTTCTATTCAAACCATGACCTTGCATGAGTTTTTAAAGCAAGAAAGAACACAGAAACAAAGCCCCTGTTGCTTATTTGATGGCTCAGTGGCATAGTACTGAATTTCAGAATTATGTCAAGGTGTCTTTCTGTTTGCTTTGCTTTCCAGTTTTGTATCTAATCTAAAGAAAAGTGATGGAAGATTATTTAGAAAAACAAGCGGTGGCAACATCGAGTTCCTGAGCCTGTTTGCACATTAAAGCACCGTGTGCACAGAAAAGGGCATTTTGAAATACTTCAGGCAGCCATTGGCTGGGGTTCAGGTATCTCTAATTCCAGGGGCTGATGCTGAAGTTCTCTCCACGGCCTGGAGCTGAAATCCCTCTCTGCTGTGATGCCCTCCCTGCCCAGGGCCACCAGAGCCTCTCCCTGACCAGCATTTCCTCGCTGCAGCTGCTGCCCTGGGTCCTCTCTGGCCATCAGTCTTTCCAGCTCAATCCATGGATAAAAAACCCCAGAAATCTTCCTCAGATTCTCTCCCAGAAGTGTTCCTGAGACAACGATTTAGGTCCTACGCCCGGGTACTTCAAGAAACAAGAAGAAACTTTTTCATCTGAATTTTACCTTTTGAAAGCACCAGTTTCACACAAAGATTATTTGGCAACACTTTTTTGTCAGACAGAGCTTTTCTTCTGCAACCATCTTCCCCCACCTGCTTTTAACAAAGGCCCTCATGGATATCTTGCTGATGTCAAGATCTAAAAATCCATTCTATCTCAAGCATGTTATGCCTCCAGAAAATAAGTTCTTTATAAATATAAATGATATTTTACTGGAACTTCTTCTCTTGCCACAAGAACAGGGACAGCACTGCTGCTACACAAATAATGCTGGTTAGAGAAAACTTACGATTACTTGCCATGTTTTTGCAAGTTCTTCCTAAATCAGATTATATTGTTACAGTATAAACACTCATGCCTTTAATGGCACAATTAAATCTCGAGCAATTACTGCAGATAGTTCCCATAGTTCTTCGCTGAGCTTTGCTGAAATATCCCAAATCATTCTTGCAGTTTAATGCATTTGAATATGTGATTATGTTTAGCATACGTCCATTTATTATGCACAGTCACTGGAAATCAAGTTCACTTTGAATTTATTTTCTAATTCATACTCAGAAACACTGGCAGACAAAATAAGTGCTGAGGCTACATTAATGCACGGATAAATACATTAACCTAAACCTCTGTTAGCCTTTTTAATGATAAGAACATTAATTCAAGACATTCACTCATGAAAATATTCATCATTTTCCTCTTAACTTTAAAGTAACTTACAAGCTACAGAAAGATCAAATATGATTAATATTTTAGAAAAAGAAATATTGATGAAAGAAAAATCCAGGGAAAAAAAAAAGAACCCATGCAAAAAAAATGAACTGAAAGAGCTGACTTGTCTCAATGGCCATCAGGATTATTCAGGGGAATAGAGCTCAACAGGAGAGGCCATCTTTTAAAATATTCCACGCCTGCAGTGTTATTTATAATGTGAACTGCAGAATGAGAAGCTGACAAGCACTGCGGTAGGAAATGTGGTCATTCAAGGGAAGGGGGAATCAGATTTCTGGGATTTCCCCACAGCCCGGGGGCCCTGGAGGTGTTTGTTCCACCAGAGGCTGCTCTTGGAATCTGTGACAAATCATTGCCCCTCTCAGGTCTCTGTGCACACCCACAAAACCACAATATAGCCCTGGCACCACGGGGAAGGGCTGATGCACGAACACCCATAAACAATTCAGGTGCTGCAGCAGTGGAACCCTTACAAAGCTTGGGATGGATTTGCAGCGCAGGCCCAGCCAGAACTGTGCAATATTTCC
The DNA here is from genome assembly GCA_013400735.1 of Pomatostomus ruficeps. Classification (NCBI taxonomy): domain Eukaryota; kingdom Metazoa; phylum Chordata; class Aves; order Passeriformes; family Timaliidae; genus Pomatostomus; species Pomatostomus ruficeps. The sequence goes on along the minus strand of VYZT01018088.1, from coordinate 13,440 downwards.
CATCCCTGGTGGTTTGGGGTTTATTTCATGATCCCTCCAAGCACAGGGAGAGAGAAAAACCAATCCCCATCCCATGAAGAATTGTTAGATCTGCCTGACCAGAGGGAATTGAGTTATCAAACTACAGCCAGCAACGATTAGATAAAAACACTTAGCATTTAGATAATTATGCGTATTTTCCAGATGCCTTCCAAATGCACCACCCTTTCTAGATAAGCAACCATGGTGGGCTTCAGTGGTTGGTACGGGGCTACTCAAAAAAATGTAATTCCACCCAAATTCCAAGCTCTGGGGCCAAGCTGCACCTTCAAATTGCTCTTTTCCATTCCCATTTCACTCCTTGCATATTTTTCTCTGCATCTTCCCACTCCCCACAGTGAACGCAAAGATAAGCAGACTGCAAACCTTGCTGAGCAGGATCAGATGGTGTAAAAAAATATACATATTTTTAAAAAAAAAGGATAATACCCAAGGTCTGTTTCATCAATGCTGAGAACAGACATGCATAAACTCCACAAACAGCAAGATAAACAAAATATGATGAGAAAAGAAAAATGTTACTTTAAAAGAAAAAAATGTAAGGTTAAAGATTAAAAAAAAAAAAAGAGAATAGTGAAATGAAAGAAGTGTAAAATTAAAACAGTAGGAACAATTCTTTTGTCATGTGGATCAGAATAACTGAAGTGAGATGGCAACAAATGTTCCTATCAACACTGAAAATTGGCCTTTCAGGATGCTGCTTAATACTGGTAAATTCTGGAGAGGGCAGAACTAACAATGTCTGACAGCAAATAGAAAATGAACACAAATTCAGTGCTTAACAAGAAGACCACTACAAGCAATATGACTCAGCCTAATTAACAATACTTTTAAATCTTCAGTTTCTACTCAATTTTTAGAGGTGGGACGTGATTTACCTGAGGGGGGCTGGAACACAGAAACATCAGTGCCCTGTGTATGGTGAAACAAAGAAATCTCTCCTCCAGCCCCCTGCACCATCCTTCACTGTGCTCAAGAGCCGTTGCCATGAGACAAATGTTGCCAGATTTTTTTTTTGCATGCATTTGAAGGCCCAAGTTCAGCAATGATCGATTTTTGATGGTGACTTTACAGAGGCCACACAATATGTGAGTGCAAAAACAAATGACAGAGCAATCCTTACTGGGGAGAGCAAAGTGTGAAGCACCACTCTCATTAGAATGCCTCAGCATGAACAATTGCTTAACTAATGCTCTCCAGCATGTGCATGATGGAATTCTAAACCAGAGCTATCCTACCCTATATAGCAGTGCCCCTCCCTCAAGCCCTAAGCATTATTTTGATTTTCTTTATTATTTATTGCATCCTTCACCTGTACAAGACTGAGAAAGCCTTCTCTCACAAACTGTCATAATTGCTTTTGGGTTTATTTTCAGCCAGCAGCTGTGCGAGGACTATTGCTGTTTAAGGTGGAAATTCATGTCCTAGAATTTTGATTTGTCTCCTTCCAGCAGTGGATGAAGGGCCCCTTTCTCCCCAGTACATCCCAGCACCCCAGGAATATCTGCATTGATTCCACGGGGAATAAATCCTTCCTAATTAGTAACCATTTTGTGCTTCTTAGAACCAGCAGGTGATACAGAAATGCAAGATTTGGGCATGAGACAAATGAGAGAGCTCTCCCACCCCGCTTGGAAATGGCAATGACAGAAACTGGCAGCAAGGCCCCAGACACTGCACACAAACCCGAGTGTGCCTACAAACACTCGAGAAACAAGCTGAAATGAATGCATCTCATCTCATGAGCTCCTGTTAGTCTTGCTAAATGAAAAATAATACAGAATCTCCTCACAGATGTATTCTGTGTCCCTGACGCCTCACCAGCTGATCCCCCAAGCACTGCACTGGCGCAGCCCCGTCCCTTCCCTCCCAGACATCCACAGAGGTGGAGAAGGACACAGATGTCCTGCACTTCTCTACTCGTATCAAACACACAGGAGACAATTCAGGCAAGATCTTCACTCAAGGTCATTCATGTAACACCCGAAACTGGAGCCAAAGCCAGCACAATGCTTCTATTCATTGATGAAGTACCAGAGATGGGCAGCTGATGGAGAAGCTTGCTGAGTTTGGGAGTAAAACACAAAAACCCTGTCGAGTCAGGAGCAGCTGCTGCTCCCAGTGACTGCCTGACAGGCAATGCCTCCAACCTCATGCCCCCTTCTTCCGTCAGATTTTCATGGGATATTTGTGGTCTCATCCATGTAAGACAGGAAAATCCTAGGTCAGGCCTCTCTTTCAGAGGGGATCAAAGAGCAAAGACATGGTCAGCTAATCATCCCCACTCAGAGAGCACTGGGGAATCCCCAGACAGGGGGTCCTGACTTGACCCCGGAGCCTCGTGAATCCCAACACCAGAACTGCTAAAAGGAGCAATGCTGCCTGCAGGGAGCTGAGTCCTGGTGAATCAGCATGGAACCCTCAGTCCAGACACAAGGAAGGATCTCCTCAGCTGGTTGAAGCTTTGTCATACAAGGCAGATGAGCAGGAGCTTCAGTCCTAAAGGCAGAAACCACGAATGAACAGAGGCCAGAGAGAAACACTTCTATTTCTCCACCTTTACTGAGTCAGCCCAAACTTATTTCAAGACACTTTAGCGGACAGAAAACCCCAAGCAGCTGCAAACGCTGCAGAGTCTGTGTGAAGACTCGGAGCCTTGGGGAAACAGAAGATTCTCACATCAACTCCCCCAGGATGCCTATACCACGCAAACACAATTTCAACATCCAGTGTTGAAAAAAAACAGAGCCAGACCAGCACTGTGTCCTCACAAAGTCCCCTGAGCCAGAATATTTGAAGTTTATCTCGGTACTGCAAGCAGAATTACATTTACTCATTTCTTTAGTAGCAAATTTGCTTCCCCTGGTATATTCCAATTTGTTTCTTAATTCCATCAAACTGGAGTTCCTTTCCACAATTTTGCCCACTATCCTCAAGTACAATATGAACAAGTTTGTAAAAAGCTCATTATATTATGGCCTTGCACTTAGAGTGTCTATGCAAGTTAAAACTGGCTACAGAATTCTCTTAACTCTGTGAGAGTTTATCCTATCTACCTTTGTGCTCATTTGCCAAGAAACGGCGTTAATAAAGACATCAATTCTTCTCTTCTGCTCAGAGCGCTGTAACACTTATTTATGCATTTTTATACACACACACAAAGTGTCATACATGAGACAGCCATTGATTATTCTATAATGGTTGGGGGATTCATACATCACAGCCCTGGCACCCTGATGTTATCATCTTCAGCTCGTGTTTTCAGAGCCCCGAGGAGCTCCATTTTTTAGGTTGATACCATAATTTCTCATGTTGTCAGTTCCGAGCGTGTATTGACAAGGCTGTCAAGAAGTCGCCTTTTATGCATTTATTTTCTCTCCCTCAGTTAATTCAAAGATTTTCAAATTATAAGAAGGAAAATTTATCCTTTAAGGTGTAAATAAATCCAGTTGAGACAATGCATTTAAATTTATTTCGCTTATAGTAAAATCAGTTGTTCCCATCCAATGAATCTTTATTTTTATATGACCCATTGTCTTTTAACTAATATCCAGCTTTTCGGTGCAGGACTTAGAACTCAATGGATGATTTTATTAAATAAGTCTCTGTGCAGTTCCATGACATAGCAAAATCATCATTATGTATTATAAATATTGTATTTGAGCACTAGTATTTTACTACTCTCCAGCATAGATGTCACTATAATGAAAAATGTCATGGGTGAATTTCTAGAGAAAGAGCAGTAAATAAACAGAAATTTAAATGCTATTTCCTCAAACCAACTCTTTAGATGAAGAATGACTGCAACATGTAACCAGATATCAAATTTAAATCCAAATATCAAATTTACCAGAGCTGTAAAACCCCCAGCAATAGGATGTGCAGGCAGGAGAAGGAGGTGTTGGTGCAAGATAATCAGTGAGAAGAGGTCAGGCCAGTCCTCCAGAATAACAGCAATAATTCAGCGACAAAATAGGTGTTGAGTTGAAACCAAACTTTTCAAGACAACCACTAAACACTCATAATTTGTTAATAATATTAATGTCTAATCAAGCAGATTGTTTAGAATATTAAAGACCTGTAGGATGAGCCTTCACATGTAACCAAATCTTCCCTTTTTCCTTTCATTTATTTACAAAGGGATGGGCAGAGCTTTTCAGACATGAGGCAATTTCTATGAAATCGTCTCTTCTCAGCTGCAGAATAAACCCACTAAAGTGCTTCTTGAAAGTTGATCTTTGTTTCCAGCAACCACAAAAAAACGCCAGCTCTGAAGAACATTTATCACCTCCTGGTGACCAACAGTCCCCATCTCTCTCTGTTCAAAGAAACCTGTAATTACTGTGGGTCATTTCTGACCATGCAGCCACCAGGCTTGCACACACGTGTAAAGCAGATTCTACCACAGATGTCTGTGTTTGTCATCAACAACTGGTGGTATTTATGAATGTCATGGTTTTAAAATAACTCACAGAAATCATCTAAGATGGAGAAAACCATCATGATTGAGAATACGAATTGTGGGAGAAATATTTTAAGGTGAGAACAAGGCTTAGTTTAAAACTAGAAGGTAAATTTAATAACAGGATTAGAAGAGGATAACAAGCAGTAAAATAAGCATTTTTTAAAAAAACACCTTTCTTCCCTCCCCTCAACCTTCCCACCTTTCTCACCCAAACACACAGGGAAACAAAGCATGGAAGAGACTCTCTCTATTGTACTGTGGGGTTCTCCTTACAGGGGACAGTTTTCTAAAAGCATTTTCATCAGAAGATGCTGAACACATTGCTGAAAACCAAAACTGCTTCCCCAAAACAACAGCAAAAATCCATCCTAGAGGCCCCGGTCTCGTGCCAGCTGTGACGTCCAGGGGAGCATTTTGGGGGCTGCACTGAGCCAAAGCAGCAGGGGTTGATCCCATTAGGGAAGGGCAGAGGATCCAGTTGGCTGAGATCAACATCTGCCTGAATCTCTTCTTTTTGATTAAAAATGCCCCTGGACTAAGCCAGCCCCAATGTGCCTTTAAAGGAACCTTTTAACTTTCTGTTTAAAGTTACAGCTGGTGCTGCCTAAATCTCTCCCTCCTTGATGACATTATACACATCTAGGAGAAGGATTTCCACGCTCTCCGTGCAGAGCAAAGAACTGATGTTCCCATTAAGGCCTTTAAATCTCATGTCTCCAGAAAAGTTCAAATCTGCACCACTAATATCCTTTCCTTTACATACTCTGAAAGCACGAGCAGGCTGACCTTCAATCTTCTGTGGTTTCTGCACTTATCTCCTTTTTCTCCTTGTGATTCTGTGTCTGTTCCCTTTCAGAATAGTTCACGTCCTCAATTTCCCCCGGTGATTTGATGCCCATAACTTTTTAGCGTTGAGGTCTGAGCACCATGGGGTGCAGCCTTGATTCCCCAGCAAAAAATCTGGAGGATCAAAGAGGAGCATTCCTCGATTTGATTCAAGGTAAGCACTTGGTTTTGTTTGTTTTTAGAGAAGTGAGTCATATCATTTCTTAGTTCAGTAATATGGAATTGATTAATTTCTTATTACTGAACTAAGAATCACTCTTCCATTACAGGAACAAATATAAACATATAAAGGACATTTAGGGAATAACAGGGAGGATCATTAGAGAGGAGGATTTATATTATCTCTTTTAAACATCCAAACGTGGTGGGGGACACAGGTTTTTCTAAAGGAGGGTTAGATCTCAGGCATTAAGTAGCACCTAATTGTGTGGCCTTAATTCAGCAGCTCCACAATTCCTGGCACAGGCTTGTTTTAACGGATGCTAAAAATCAGTGATTTAATCCAGCTAGGTTGGGTATTTCAGTATGTAAAAAAGAAAAATCAAACAATTCCTACCCCACATTCCTTCTCACCCAGCAGATCAGCTGAGTACAGACAGCACATTTAGCCATTAAACCTGCAGGGTATTTATTTATAAAAATATTTTTATTATAGGAAAAGTAATGGGAATGTCATCTCCTTCCGAGTCAATTCCAACGGTGCCTACATTATTAAAATTTAATGATTAAGTATTAATACCTGAACAACACAGGTCATAAATAAGGCATGAGGACTAGATATTAATTTTCACATTCTGAATGCAATGTCTCCTGTGACTAAAGGATCTGAAGCACACCACAACTTCAATGTATTTTTTATTAGTACAATAAGTCTATCTGACTGTATGATATAGTGATGTTAGTGAGTGTGCAGGGTAATGCTCAATAACACAATTTAAAGGGAAGGCAGCATCTCTTGGGCACTGAAGGAGTCAGTAAATACAGCCGAGAGTGAATCAAAAGGGGCTGCAGCAAAACTGACACCTTAAAAGCAGATTTTGAAAGCGCTAAGTATTGCTACAAATGATTGCTGGAGAAAATAAAACACAGGTTGCAGGGATTTAGTTCTTCGCTGCAAAGGGAAGATGATGGAGGAGAGTTGAGGGTAGCTCTTCACCCTTTTAGCAGCACTCTAAGAAGTAAAATAACCATGTGTCCTAAAAGGTAAGCCAGCAGGTAACACATAAATATCATGGGCAAGGTACTGCTACCTAAAACACCTTCTTTACCCCACCTATTTTCTCTTTCAGACACAACAATGTGGCAGCACTTTTCAGAAAAAGAAAAGTCCACACTAGATAAGCACCAACCTTCCTGTTCTACCTCAAAGCACTGAGAAATTCCAGCACAGGATCTCGTGACCAGCCCTATTTTCAATCTTCAGTTTAACTCCTCTGCTCTATGGCATTAAAACACTTGATATATAGAATCCATATATACACTGTGCTCCTTTCACTAATTTACTCTTTTATGAAAAAATACATATAGGTTTGAATTAATTTACTTTGTGGTAGAGAAAAGCTTTTATTATTCCCTTTAACTACAACGAAAAACAGCAGGATGATGAGGGAAGAGAAAAGCTGGGGAATTTCTACAGAGCAAGAAGTTCACAAATGGAGCCTCGTTCATGGTTCCCTCCTGCAGGAATGTGATGCTGGTGGCATTTGTAATTAGACATCCAGCAGCAACAGCACAAAACATTTAATTACATTTCTGACACATTTCTTTCCACACCCTCTGCTTCCCTCAAGTGCGAGATAGAGCCACCCTGCTGCACTCCCACCTGCCATAAATCACTTGCTCAATGTGGTTTATCACTGCAGTTAAACAAGCCAGAAACCCCCAGGAAAGCTGAAGGGACCAAACCGCCCCATCAGGAGCTTCTTCACGTCCCCCTGCACACACCTGGATGATGCTGAAACATCAAACATCCTGCTGGGAGCACTGCGGTACCCAGAGCTGCCTCCGCGCTCACGCTCCCTCACGTTCCTGCTGGGGAAGGTAAAGGTGCTCAGCTCTACACCTCACATCTCTTTCATGTTTCTTTGAGGTTTTAAGGGCTTGGAGCCCACACAATACCAAAAACTTTCCATCCTTATTTCTGTGAGTTCAAATAGGAGAGGTCATCCCCTCAAAGTTTCCACTGAAGAGAAAATCTTCACTTTTTTTGTAAATAAAACATAAATGTGTATCAGTTACTTAGAGGAGAATGGAATGGAAAAGAACCCAGCAGGATTTTTTTGAAGAGTTAAAGCTCTAGGAAAAACAACGCTGCTTTCACACGATGTTTGGATGAGTAGTGACCTGGAGGAGGCAGAAGGTGGCTGCTGTTTTGGTATCTGTTAAAGCACTGTCTGCTGTGTAAACAACAAGTGTAAATATTTTTCCTGCTGCAGTCAAAACTGAATGTTATTTGGTGACAGCTTGAACAATTCTGAATTCTGCAAGAGCCAGTAGTAACCATAAGCGGGTTCAGCATGGCAGGGGATTAAAAAAAGTCTCTGATTAAAAACAAACCCTTGAATTAACATGTCCAATGCACAGGTCACCACTCTGGTCAGAGCATCGTGGCACTTGACCATAATTACAGAGAGAGGAGAAACGAGTCCTTGACAAGCGTTCTCAGAAATTGAAATTTCACATGCGCCATTCTCTTTGCATCACACCAGTTTTATAGAACTTGTACCGGGCAGAGGGATCAAATCAGGGCAACCTGAGCAGAAAATAGATGTATTTGGTATTCAAAAGAAGCGTTTTGGGAGATATCTGTGTATCATACTGTGCAATATCACTGAATTGACTACTAGGGAGGAGAAATGTTCACATTAAGAAACAACCATCCGACACGGAGTGCTTGTACCTCAGAGGTGTGATTGTACCCAGAATCACAGAACAGATGAAATTTGGGTATCTTAAGATCTACACAAAGCTCCTTTCAGCATGAGTGAGGTTTTGAGCGCCTGGGGCACCTTAAACGAGCTGAGAACACCAAGCAGGGCACCAGAACCCCCTGCAGAACTCTCCACTCCAGGTGGGTGAGGAGCTGCACCTCCCTCTGCTGCAGCAGGAACACACCGGACCCTCCCCACAGAACCACACGGCTGCTCTCAAACTGAATAAACGCAGATATGCGGATCTACAACATTTTCCCATTTCTAAATATGCAGCTTGTTCAGTTTCTAGGAAATAAATCTTGCAAACCAGTAAGTGTTATGGTTTGCTGGGATTGTTGATGGCCATCTGGCTCCAAAACAATGGATTGCCCAAGTATTTTCTGTAATCATCATAACAAAACATATGCCTGTACATTTCTAGCTCATCCTAAACAGCCAGAGGTTACATGTAGCACATAAAGAAAAAGAAAGAAAAGGGCATAAGCAGCAAAAAACCCCACAAGCACAGCAGGAATTTGATAGCACTGTAGCAATGTATTCAAATGAACTATTTCCCTGCTTCCATCCTAACAGGTCCCGCAAAAAAACCCATCTGCATTTGTACTTGATAAGTTATCCACAGCACTTGTAAATCAGTGTGCTTGCTGTTGTTTATGGGCAAAAGCAGGTACAACAAGCCAATAAACTCATATAAATCTGCATACTTTAATAAGGCAATTAATTTATAAAGTAGATTATACAACAAGGGAAGTTAAAATATACTGGTGCACAGGGAAATTTAAGTGTCTAGGTATAACTCAAAGTCTAGTTTTCTGTTGTATGCAGTGAGAATTCTCAGTGTTGTTTTCCAAAAACCACACAGATGAGATTTCACGTCAGTAGATGCAAGCATTGCTTTGGTGGTGGAAGAAACTTCCGTTTTCTTAACACAGCAAAAAACTCTGAGGAAGGAGGAACTCATGTCCGGTGCCAATGACCAAGGAATCCATTTAAAGCTGCTTAAAAAGCATTTTTTTTTCTTCTCCTTTTTTTCTCACTTAAATGTTTTTCATTCTGCTCCTTTATCAAGCATCACTGCAGCTACAGGACAGACCTGGCCCTTCCCAGTTCCTGTGGTCAAGGCAATGACTTTGGAAGTCAAACTCCTTAAGCTGCACGAACCAATTTGAATTTGGAAGCAGTCTCTAACTTTAATTAATTAACTTTTAACTTTAATTACAGCCTTTTCCCTGCTGCCCCCTCCCTAAACTGTTCAGCCCTGCTGCAATCCCTTGCATCTGAAGAAGCTTTTGTGACGTATGAGTTAGATCTGGAAACCAAACTGAAATATGTCTCTCAGAAATCCACATTTCACCTGGCTCCCCAAGGAAACGCCTCTGCTTGCACAAAGGATGGGGCAAAACGAGCCCAGAAGTGCCATGTTCAGCCCTCCCAGAACTAATGAAATTAAAGCTTTACAAATTTGACAGGACCAGCACATACACTTGTTTTTCCTATTGCGATGGGATTAATTGGAACTCAGCACTCATTATGGACTCCTCCTAAGCATCGTGTTCTTCCTCAGGTATTCAGACAAATAACAGCAAAGTGCAATGAGATCAACAGAGTGAGACAGTCCCCACCTTCAGAAGATCCCCACAGCCAGGAGATGTTTCCGTCTCCTCAGCCTCTCACTGCCCTGCCACTATTCCATAATCTTCCTTGTGAAAACAGATCCCAGGTGCCTTCCTGGCTGTTCCAGAACTCACCACTCTCTCCCCACCCTTCCTGTGCACGGTGCAGGACACCTGGAACAGTCATCAAGCCTTAAGAAATTCCAATTTTTCGTTTGTTCACCATCATATGTTCATTACGTTATGGCCTTGCAGAAAACAATTTGTTTACAGTTCCCTTTAAAACAATCCATGTGGTTCTTGCAAGTGATCAGGCATTATTTTATAAGCTTCCCCATTCTTTTCGATTTTATGTTACATTAGAATCAGATTTAAGCACCCTATAAAAGAGCCTGTCCTCCACGGGGAATTACCAAATCATGGCCACGAATTGTAATGCGGAGGATAAAGAAATTACCCTCTTACCATATAAATTGGATTAGATAATCACGAATTTATCATGCACAGGCAGAGGTGTACCTTAGAATTTTAAAAGACAGATTCTTCCGAGTCCACAGAAGAACAGAAGCAAATGGAAATGCACATCATGAGTTGTTTTGTGTAATCCTCCCTTGGCATCTCCACGTTGGTTTTCTCCTAAGCACTGAAGCCATGTCTGAGTTTACCAAGGCAGTTTTAACTCTGCTCTCATCTAAATCCACCTGTCCCATGCGTTACTTTTACCTCAGTGATTACATTTACTTTGCAATTACTCCATAGTCAATGATAAATCAGCAACGGAGACAATGCTCCTGGATAAAACCCCATGTAAATGCAAAAATGTACAAAAAGCTGGTTTGTTTTAAATTCAATTCCTCTCCTGACAATATATACAAGGAATGTACAATAATATATTTCTTGGAAGTTTCCTACTCTCTTGACTAATGAAGCAAAAAAAAAAAAAAATTAAACAAAAGTCCCACACACTAAAAAAAACCCATGAAGATACTTAGCAATTAAAATCATCTCGCTGAAGAGTTTTTCTGAATATTGTTTTGGACAAAGCCGTGAGGGAAGGAGCTCAGGCAGAACCCAGGTGCTGCTGCCAATTTCCCATGGCACCTTCGAGTGCTGTCATGCAACACACCAGCCCTGCCAATGTTTTGATGGCTTCTCAACCTGAACTGTTTCTCTTCTCATTCAAAATTCTCATCAAAACAGTAAAAAATTTTCATAAAAATATCACAGAGTGGTGGATTTCCATCTGCATCTTTTGTATCCCTGAGCACCACTTGGACTGTGCATGAGAAAATGAAGGTCTGAAATGAAGCCCTCAGAATACAGTGATAAAGAAGAAGGTTAAAATGCCATGATTTACAGAGAAACCAGGGTAAAATGTTTATTTAACTTTACATCTATATCTTTGTTGTTTTCATCCTATTCATAAAATGTTTCTATGTATAAATATATATATAGAAATCATTCTATCTACTCGATGCATATTTCACTTCAATAAATATTTTGCCACTAAAAACCAAGATCTCAGCTCATGACAGGACTTGCAGGGCACAGGGGGCTTTGCTCCTCCATCGCCCTCAGCCTGGGAAATGCACCTCAGATTTGGGGTGTGGCACTACAGAGATAATAAACACACAGGAGAAAACCAAAAATGCATTTTTCATTCGAGATAATGACTCTTTAATTCAGTGAGAGTTAGATCAGACTATACCTGGGAAGCAAAGCTCATGAAAGCACAGGTTGAACTAACCAACACGACAGCCACACTGCTCAGAGCTCTCAGAAAATCTCCCTTTGCTGAAGCGTTGGTGTTTATGCATTCAAGTCGTCTGCAAGACTGAAGAGCATAAATTATTCCACCACGCATTGGCAGTAAATTTACACTTACTCAACTGGCTTCAGATCTGATTGTTTCAGGTGGCAGAATAGGAAAAACTTTGATGTTTGACTAAATCTTAAAGTTCTGCCATCTGTTCACAAGCAATTTGCCAGCGGAAAGATGCCAAAATTCATTTAATATTTGTCAGGAGCTGCTCGCTCCATTATTGATTGTGCCTGACTGTAAGACAAAAGCAGCTCATGACCTGCCTGCATCACAACTGACAAATAATCAGACTCACACTTATAAGTTACAGAGGAATTCAAGTGGATAAAATAAATGCGCAGCCAACACTGTCAGCCCTCCCACATAAATAAGCAAAGGTTTTATTCTTGCGGTGGATTGAGCTGAGAATTTACCTCTTCACACGATGGGAGAACACTCAGGACCAGCAATGGCTCTGATTTCAGAGGAATTGCTTTGTGGGTATGAAACGGAGGCCACGAACAAAACCTGAGCAATGGGAACCACTGAGCAAAATCCACCTGCCAAGTGCCTGCGCTGAGCTGAACGGGGCTGCCCAGCCTGGCCTGGGCTCTGTGATCCGAAATATCCTTTCATTCACAAATTCCAGTGAGCCTCATTCATGCTGGCTCTGCCAGGTTTATCCAGCAGGAAAATCCTGACCAGACAGCAGCACAGCAGCCAGTTCTGTGCAGGACATGCAGAGGTGTCTGCAGGAAAAACAAACAAACAAACAAGGGCAATGCAGCCCAATTGCTGCAAGCTTTCCACATCTCAAATGTTCAAAACACCAAGGTGGAAAAATAAAAATATTTCCAAATTTTAAAAAATGTTTCCATTCAAATGGCTTGTGTACTTTATTGTGGAGGAATCAGAATCCTAAAAACGCACCCAAATACGAGAGAGGTACTCTGCTGTTTCCAAGACCGTCACAACAGATACTGCATTTCTCGTGTTTGCCAGCTGGCTTATACACTACGTAATCTTCTAAGCTGGTGGAGCATTTCTAATGGTTCAACATTCTTAAAATCAGATTATGCTAATTATAATAAGAACTTAAATTATAATTTAGCTGTAGAACGAAATGTTACCAAGAACTGGATACAAAAAGACACTTTTGATTTCTAGGCTCGGGAAGAAATCCTCATTCATTTTAGCTGAAGTGGTCAGCAAGTAACACAAAAAGCAGCCAGGGAGTTTAAAATATTAAACTATTTCTTCAAAAGGCTTCCACAATATGTTTACTCACTGAAGAAATCAAAGCTCCTCACGAAAATAGATAAAGAAGTAAACTCACAAAAACAGATAAATAAGTAAACGGTATTTTAAGAAATTGATGAAGGAAGTTTGACAATAATGACCACTGGTGGCAATTGCCTCTGAAGCTCCAGCCAGATGATTTAATTTAGTTGGTTGGAGCATCCTTAATTGCACATAAAGCCCACCACGTGATTTCAAATATTTTAGGTTAAAAGTGCATTACGGTGTTGTTAGAAGAAGTTTGTTTTAGATATATATTTCTTTTATTTTTTGAATATTACAATGGCTGCAGAGAAAGGGAGTTATTTCCCTTCCAGCTCCAGCTGATTTACAGACAGAAGTAGCAGCAATTACAGACAAAAAGGAAAGAAAAAATGAGCAGCTACATCACATGCTTTTGGTTAGCATGACAATCTATTTTACTGTGAAATTCAGATTTTAGGA
>VYZT01018087.1:42350-56364 GCA_013400735.1 Pomatostomus ruficeps | reverse complement strand
GTAGCAATGGATTTTTTTTTTTTTTTTTTTTTGACTGGTAGGTTGTGTGTGCTGTTCCTCACAATTTAGAGAGTAAATCTCCAGCTGCCCCGGGTCAAAGTCCAACAGGGAGTGTTTGCTACGAACGTAATGGGGTAAAGCTTGCGTATTTTACTTGAACTCTTCACTGATCCATCACTGTGGCCTATGAGAAAAAAAAACAAAAAAAAATGCAATTTAATGTAGACAATTGACATTGCACTGAAATGTGCAGGTTTTGGCCAAAAAAAAAAAAAAAAGCATGCTTTGGTAATTACTACAAAAATAATGTTATTTAGATGGTTTCTTGCTTCTATCTGTGGAGAACTTCCTAGAGCCAAACAGTTCTCTTTTAAAGTTGCTGAAGTTCATCTTTAAGTTTAGAAATTGGCCTTTAAAGATGGCCATGTACAAAACCTTTCAACTTAAGCTGCTTGTTACAGCCTCACCAAAACAGCACGATGGAAAAAGAACGTTTTGCATGCCGTGTTTATTATTGATGATTTTCTCACTAAATTAAGTGGATATTTTTATTAAAATCGTGTTGATCTTTCTTTGCTGTTCTGCAAATAGAGTAACTTTAGTTAATGTTAATTTACAGGAAGTATTTTACCTGACTTACACCCCAGAGGATGTTGAAGGAAATGTACAGCTGGAAACAGGAGATAAAATAAACTTTATAATTGATACAAATAAACAGTAAGTCGATACTGCTTTTCTGGCTTCATATTTTGTTTTAGTAGCCAGGTAGAATTCATACCTGTTCCAAGAACTATTATATGAAACATAATCTTAATTTTTGTTTCAGTTTTGACTTTACAGTTTGCTCTGTTTTGTTTTTTTCTCCAGTACTGGTGCTGTAAGTGCTCGTAACATTATGCTATTAAAAAAGAAACAAGCCCGCTGTCAAGGAGTAGTCTGTGCCATGAAAGTAAGTGGTTTTATCTAAAAATGAAATGCTCTTTTGAAAAGTTCAAAGTAATATTTAAGTTGGGCTGTGGGTGTAAATGGTGTGAAACGGTTTGAACAGCTCATCTTTGATACCGATGCTCCTCTTAACAAAGGAAATTCCATTTTTTTCTGTTCGTGTATTTCTTGTGGCAGCCTTAGCTGTGAACATTGCAAGTGCTCTACTGGCATTCAGAGTCTGTTTTGCGTTCAACAGATTAATTAAATGTTAAATGATTTATTGTTACGTTCTGATAATGGACAATGAAACGCTTTATTCTCTGTTCACAGGAGGCCTTTGGATTTATTGAGAGAGGTGATGTCGTGAAGGAGATATTCTTTCACTATAGCGAATTTAAAGGTGACCTAGAAACCTTACAGCCTGGTGATGATGTGGAGTTTACAATCAAAGACAGAAATGTAAGACGAAATCCAGTAAAACGGAAGCCAGGGGCATGACTGCCCCGCTCTGCTTTCTCCTGCTTTGGAGGGACGGGGGGAGGAGGCTCGCTGAGGGTCACTGGGGAATGTCTGTTGCTTTCTCTCTTCTCTTTGGGTGTTTGACTCATTCTGTGCTCTTAGGGTAAAGAAGTTGCGACAGATGTTAGACTGCTGCCTCAAGGAACTGTCATTTTTGAAGATATCAGCATTGAACATTTTGAAGGAACTGTAACCAAAGTAATTCCAAAAGTACCCAGCAAAAACCAGGTGAGTTTCAGTAGTTACTAAAATCTGTGCAGTGCTGGTTTGATTGTGTTGAATTCCAGTCAAACGGTTGTTCCCATTTCCCAGTACCTGTTTGCTGCATAAACATCATATCCAAATAAAGATTTACTCTTAAAAATTTTAAATCCAGAGAGGAAGAGTTAGACTGGTGGTAGATGATGGAGTGCGTGTTTTCTTTAATGTTTCAAATACTTGCTGTAAAACTTTATGGGGTTAGGACATACCCTTAAAGCAAAAGAGTAGGGAAAAAAGGGGAAAATATTTCCTGGGATAAACCAGATCTGTGGATTCCTGTGAGCATTAACAATTAATGAGGCTTTTGGGCTGCAGTGTTTGACTTGGGGGAGTGTTCATGAGCACTCCATTAAGGTTTTAGGTTGGTGTGGGAAGGTTTGGGGTGGTGTTTTGATGACTTAATAAGAAAGAACCAAGAACCTGCCTTTTAGAGGTGTTGTGGGTATGGTTATAAACTTCACAATAGAGAATTCCTCTGGCAGGACATGGGTGGGGCTTAAAAACCTTCAAGCTGCAAAAGCCACCTTGAATTTGGCAAGTGAGAGATGAGGAGTGGTGGGGATGGAGCAGATCCTGCAGGACTGGCCAGGATCGCTGGTGCTGGTGGCGCCTTGCCGGGCAGGGATTCACCTCTCCCCTGGGCTTCCTGTCCCCAGAGCGATCCGCTACCCGGCCGCATCAAAGTGGACTTTGTGATTCCTAAAGAGCTTCCCTTTGGAGACAAGGACACCAAATCCAAGGTGACCTTGCTGGAGAGCGACCACGTTCGGTTCAACATTTCCACGGACAGGCGCGACAAACTGGAACGAGCCACCAACATCGAGGTTCTCCCCAACACCTTCCAGTTCACTAACGAAACCAGAGAAATGGCAAGTACCCGTCTCTAAAAATTCCTGATTCTTGAGGGGAAGTCAAAGTAAAACGTGAGGTTGGGGGTGATTTCTGCAATAAATATAAAAATCCCTCGTGTCTCCTGTTACCTGCTCTAAAATCCAACTCTCAGATCTGCAGTGCAAACAAAATAGAAAATTAAAATTATTTAGAATTTAATTTAATTTAGAATTAAAGCTCTGCATCTTTGCCTTAAAAGAATGGACTCCTAACTATTTTTTAAGATTTAAATGAAATCATATTAGGAAATCAGACCTTAACTGACCCTCTTTGAGGGGGTTGCTGGCTGGTTATAGCAGACAGAAGTAATGGAGTCTTGAAGTGATAGTTTAAAATTCACATTTTTCAGTCTGAATAGGTAACTACTCATGTTCCTTAGGAAAACTGGAAGGCCCTGGGGCTACCCTGCTTCACGTAGTGAAAAGTGTAAATAATTGGAGGAGGGACTATGAGCAGCTTTAGGATTTCAAGTTTTTCTGGCCAATCTCTGAGGGTCAAGCAGAAGGACGGTAGAGAGCAGAGTTCTCCCAATACAAGGAACGCTTTGTGGATTACAGGGACTAAGGTGGATGTGCTAATGAGTATTACAGAATATCTTTCATTCCTGTAACTTGGAATGTTGGTTCTGTTCCAACTAGACTGTACCTTTGCCTTCCTTTGCAATTTGGAGTTCAGCTGCAGTGTTGTCACATCAGTGTGCTGTGAATTAGGGACCCTGGGCTTTAAAAAACCCTGAGTTTCGACTTCAGCCTTTGAGATTTTGGGTTTCTATCCTATAGACTTCCTGTATTTCTGCTCTGGCTGAGTACATCTGCCTGCCTGAGCTGAGCAGGCATTGAGGTGATGAGTGTTGGCAGCTTCTGGGAAGGGTGGCAGGTTTGCTGGGGTTTGGGAAAGCTGTTTGAGGGAAGAATGTTCCTAAAGGTGCAGAGCACCTTTGCACTGTCATTCAGATCCTCTGAGCTTGCCCTGAGACGTGCTAGACTCTGTAATAACTGGGTTGAAGGGAATACATTAATTAATTCTGGCAGGGTCTGGTACCAGGGGTTGGGTGTTTTTATTCTGTTTATCACTCAGCATTCCATTCCCGGTGGTTATCAGGAAGGCCACCAAACTCCCGTGTAACACAGGAGTGTGTTCCCATAACATGCACCCAGCGGGCGTGGGAATCTTGTTTAACAGCTTCTTTACAATTCCTTCATTTGTGTCTGGAAATCTGATGGGTAGGATTTCAAGTCTCTGCACTGCACGGACACAAACACACGTAGCTGACCAGGCCGAGGAGCCAAAAAGGAGAGCTAAATGAGAGAGCTAAGTGAGCGAGCAAAAGGAAGAGGCCAAAGAGAGTCCAAAGAGAGAGGGCAGAACCCTCTGACCTTTATTTATATGTTCTTAGAAGTCACCGTGGATTGGAGGTAGAAATTACCACCTCTCAATCACACTGGTCAAAGGACAATTCCATCACATGTCTCCACCTAGGAGAATGGAATGAAAACAACAAGGACAGTTAGCAAAAGCATGGATAGTTAGCAAAAACATGGATAGTTAGCAAAACCATGGCCATGTTTACAACAGCATGCGTGAGAAAGTACTACAGCAAAGAGAAACATTGAAAAACTGCAAAACTCAGGACAACAGGTTTTCTCTTAAAATCAGTGCTCAGGGTGAAGTTTATTTCCTGTTTTTATAGGTGGTTGTATGTTTAGTGTGTGTTTGAATGTTTTATGGACTCCTGTAAATGGCAGAGTGTTTGTAGAGCTGCTCCTCTGTGTTCCTGTGTAGTGCTACTGGCAGGTTCTTAACTTCCGTCCTTAATTAATATTCTCCACTCTTCATCACGAATTAATTTCAGGAATGAGGTGGGAAGAGCTTGTCTGCGTTTCAGGTTGACCAGGGCCGTGCGCAGCAGGGTTTGCAAGGAAGGACATTGCTTAACCCAAGTGTTTCCCCGGATTTCAGGCCCTCCTGACATGTGCAGCAGCTGCAGGCAGGTGTCACACGCCAGGGGTAAAACTGAACTGTTGCTTTGGCTGTTCCAGGGTGTGATTGCAGCCATGAGGGATGGCTTTGGCTTCATTAAGTGTGTGGACAGGGATGCTCGGATGTTCTTCCACTTCAGTGAGATCATGGATGGCAATCAGCTCCATATTTCTGACGAAGTAGAGTTCACCGTCGTTCCTGTAAGTGGGATTAACACTCCTGTGAAATCTCAGCATTTAGAGAAATTATGCACGGTGTGTCTGTAACCTGCTGGATTTCTTCTCCAGGATATGCTGTCTGCCCAGAGGAACCACGCCATAAGGATTAAAAAGCTTCCCAAGGGCACGGTTTCCTTCCACACCCAGTCAGAACATCGTTTTGTGGGCACTATAGACAAAGAAGCCACTCCAGCCAAAGCCACTAGCCCAAATAAAGGCAAAGAGAAGGTACTGCTGCTCTTCTGGGTGAATCTCTGCTCTGCAGACTGAGGCTGCTCCCCTAAAACCTCTCATTCAGCTGGGTTTGAAGCACTTTATTCTGTATAGATGGGAACTACAGCTGATGAGAGCAGTCAGTGAAAATGGACTTCTCTGAACAAGATAATGAAAGTATTGTTAATAATCACCAATGATCATATTGTTGAGGAGGATTTGAAGGAACTTGATGGGGAATTTCTTTCTACCTCCCACTACCTAAGATTCTAGATGGAATTATTTAAGAATAAGTTTCATGGGGAGAACCTCTCACTGTGTTGTTACGCTGTTTTAAACAATGCCAGAATACTTTAAAAGTTCCAATAAATGCTTCCTGAAACTGGTGGCGATGCTTTATTGCCTTTTAAAATAGTCTGGCATCATTTTAAGCTCCTTACCCAGAGTTTGTTGTGGTTTTGAGCAGTTACTGTAAAACCACTGAGACTCCAGTGAGCAGTGCTTGAGCTGTGCGTAGGAAACTGTTCATGAGGAGACCCAGATGGCTGAATTCTGACCTCTTGTTTTCAGGAAGCTGAGGATGGAATAATTGTGTATGATGACTGTGGAGTAAAACTGACCATTCCTTACCAGGCCAAGGATGTGGAAGGATCTACTAATCCTCAGATAGGAGATAAGGCAAGAAAATTAAGTGTACTACTGGGAAATGCTGTTCTGGGCACTGTGGGGTTTGAGCTTCTCTTTGCCTTTTCTTGGAACAAATGGAGGGCAGGTCATCTGTGTAACGTAATAATTGTGTTCAAATGGGTTAATAAAAATGGTTAGAAGTAAAAAATACCCTCCAGCCTGGTGATACGTAGAGGAAAATAGTGTCTTGCTGTGTAAATGATGCTCTTCAAACAAAGAATGTTTATCACTAAGTGGACATCACTTGTCAAGAGGAAATTAATTAGCACAGAGACTAAGGTGGATATTGAAGAGGGAGAATATTCCCTCGTGAGCATATCAGCCTGAGAGACAGTGGAAAGGGAGAAAGCTCGGAGATCTGGAAGAGCAACAAAACTGCCAGGAGCCATTCTGGGTACTGGTTATTGCTTCTAAAAACTGAAACAAGGGGTGAAGTGAGGCACATCCCACTGTGGGCCACTGGTGAGCGGTGTAGGGCAGGGAGGTGATCCCTGTGGGCAGATTCTCATGTTTGAGGGGTGAAAAGCTGGTGCTGGAGGGTGGCTTGCCTGGCAGGTACCCCAGGTGTGCTGCTGCTCCCTGGAATGCAGGGATGTCAGTGACTGACGTGGTTATGGGCAAGTAGAGACTGGGAAATGACTTTCCTGGAGAGCCCAGGTGCTGCTGCAGAGCTGCACAGCTTCAAAATCAGTTCGTTTGGGGTGGTTTTTGTTGGTGGTCGTGGTTTTCTTTGTGTTTTTCTGCTGGCACTGATTGATATCTCTGTGCCAGGTTGAGTTCTGTGTGTGTGAGGTGAAGAGGACCGGGCTGCAGACGGCTGTTTCTGTCAGGATGCTGGGACGCAACTACAGCTCCAAGAGGCTCTTGGGATACGTGGCAGCCCTGAAAGATAATTTTGGGTTCATTGAAACAGCCAATCATGATAAGGAGATCTTCTTCCACTACAGGTGAATGGCAGTTTTATTATTTGATTGTGTGTCTGTTCAGGGGGAGTGGGAGGGTGAGGAGTTTCGTTGGGTTGAGAGTTAAACCCATTTGCACTTTAAACACGCACAGAATACACAGAATATATATTTATGTATTTTTTAATGTGCTTAGATATCTACAGATTCATTTACCATCTCTGCTGGACTGGGTCAGGCTTTTCTGTTAGTCAGCAGTGCTGGGGTTCTGTGCCTCTGAATCCCACGCCAAGAAATCCAGTTGTGTTATATCTTTGAAATGCTTCACTTTCCTCAGTCAGGATCCCCTGTGAAGTGATGAGGGATTTAAATAGTTTCTGATAACTGGTGTGGATGTTGGGTGAGCATCACTGCTACCATGGAAATAAAGGAAAACTGTTTATCATTCTGTTCCGCAGCGAGTATTGTGGCGATATTGATAGCCTGGAACTTGGAGACACTGTGGAATACAGCTTGTCAAAAGGCAAAGGAAACAAAGTTAGTGCAGAGAAGGTGAACAAAACACATGCAGGTAAGGCTGTACCTGGTGCTTGCTGCCTCCGGGGCTCTGGGCACCTGCCGAGGGGTGAAGGTTGTTAATGCTCCGTGTACAGGTGGAGCTGAGAGCAAGAAGATGCTCGGCGTGGGGTGGTCACTGGTTTCCTGCAAGCTGCTGCCTGTTTTTCCAGACAAGCACAGGCCAGCGGTTCTGTGCTCAGCAGCAATTCTTGGGACCTTCAGTGTCCTCCGCCCTCCTCTTGGGGGTTGTGAGGAGAGGCCGAGTGGCAGAACTGGCCCTGATCAGCACCTGCACTGCCTGTGCTGCACCTCACAGGGGAAGGGCTGCAGGAGGAGGGCAGATGGAGGAGTATTAAGGACTGGGGGAATGCAGACTTGAAGATTATTGGATTGTTGAAGTGAGTAGGGAATGCAGAGGAAGAGAAGTGAAATGCTTTGATCTGCCTTTCAAGCTTCACAACCTTAAGTTTCTTGAGGAAAACTTTTCTACTTCCATGGATGACATCTCAGTGTGATTTTGATTCGGTGTCATGCAGTGCAAAATGTTGACTTCTGATCAAGCTGAATCACTTATTTCAATCAGTTTTAAGATGAGCTTTGATTAAAACATCCTATTCCTCTACTCTCTGTCTCTTTGCAGTGAATGGCATCACTGAAGAAGCTGATCCAACTGTTTACTCTGGGAAAGTAATTCGTCCCTTGAGGAGCGTAGATCCCACACAGACAGAGTACCAGGGCATGATTGAAGTCATGGAGGATGGTGAGATTGGTTCATTTTAATTAAGTGTTCTTTCACAAGTGCACGAGTTGAATGCACTGCAATAGAGGGGTGAAGATTTTATTCACACTGCAAACTGTACCCACACTGCTAAACTGACTGTAAAAACAGAATTTGTAATGTTGGAAATCTGAAATCAGGTGGGAGAGGCCTCTCAGTTGTGTCTCATACTTTCCCTGCAGGTGAGATGAAAGGAGAGGTCTATCCCTTTGGCATTGTTGGCATGGCAAACAAGGGTGACTGTCTGCAGAAGGGGGAGACAGTAAAGTTCCAGCTGTGCGTGCTGGGCCAGAACGGGCAGACGATGGCTGTGAACATCACCCCGTTCCGCAGGGCCACCGTGGAGTGCGTCAAGGACCAGGTGAGGCACTCTGGGAGCACCAGGTGATGGGAAAGAACTGCTCCAGGTGGCCCAGAGCAGCACTGGAATTTGGGGAGTTGTGCCCAAAGGGATTGCTCTGGACTCAGCTGTGTGTAACCCAGGGGCTGCCTCATGCAGATTCTGTGTGACTTGAGTAAAGCTCTGGTGCTGAAACATCAGAACTGCTGGGCAGCAGGTGATCCTGAAGATTTGGGTTTGAGATGTCCTAGAATTGCTCTCACTGGTTTCTGCTGAACAGGGTGTTAAAAAAGTGTTCAGAAGAACAAAACGTGCACGTGCTCTGCTTCTGGAAGAAGCTTCTCCACAGCATCGAGCAGTCAGTGGTTACAGCCCACCTGAAATGCCAGGGCTGATCTTTGCCCTCGTTACATCTTGGAATGATTAAAAAATTAAATGCTGCAAATGCTTTCTGTTTTCATAGATGTTGTGCAGCACTAATTTCCAGTCATTTATGGATGAGTATTCCTGGTTTATACATAAATAGAATGGAAAATAGAAGTAAATGACTTCTTATCCCAGTGACAGCCCAAAAAATGGAGTGGTTGCTGCTGCGTAACTTCAGGGTGGAGTCTCAGGGCTTGGGGCACTGCTCTGCTCTGTTTAACACAGCTGCCAGGACTTGGGCCGTTTTCAGAACTTGTTCCATAGACTTTGGGATTTAAATGTGACTTTACAACGCCAGGAAGAGTGCCTGGATTTCCAGAAGTGTTGTCTCCAGACAGAATGTTCTGATTACTAGAAATTGCATTTCCACTTCTATTAGGCACCACAGTTCCGTAGTTTTATTGAAAAGTAATCAAACTGCAGTGCTGAGTAAGTTACTGCATGTGTCTGGATGCAGAGCAAATCAGTAACCTTGTGATGTGTTGCTTTTCAGTTTGGTTTCATTAACTATGAAGTTGGTGACAGCAAAAAGCTCTTCTTCCATGTCAAAGAAGTCCAGGATGGGGTGGAGCTCCAGGCTGGGGACGAAGTGGAGTTCTCTGTAATCCTGAACCAGCGCACAGGAAAATGCAGTGCCTGTAACGTGTGGCGTGTCTGGTGAGGCTTTGGGGCTGAAGGGATCGGTCCTGGCGCGGTGCCTGCATCCAGCAGAGCCCTGCAGCTCTGTCTGCCTGAGCTGGGTGCTCCTGGACGGGAGCTCTGCATTCCAGCCGGCTCCAGGGGGAGCTGCACCCGAGAGCTCCCAGCTCCCAGAGGGGATCCAGTGCAGGCAGCAGCACTCCCAGCCCTTCCTAATTACAGATGCCTTGTTCTCCTTTTAATCTCTTCTTAAACTCCCCCTGTAGCAGGAATTTGGATACAGCCTTGCAAGCAGAAGTCAATGATAAGGGAACTGATGGTTTTCCTGTGTGGGGGCTGGCCTCAGGCCAACACACTCCACAGTGCTGCCACCTGTTTCTTGAAGAGCAGCTTTAATTTTTAAATAGAAAACTCAGGTTGTTAGAGACTCTTTTTGGCGTGGCATTTCTTACAAGTCACGGGCTTGGGGTTTTTTTAACTATTTACACACTTGAAGAAAACAACATAATTTGTGTTTTGTTAGAGCTTGAGATGGCACTTCAGCAGTAACAGAAAGCTGATGTTTTTGAATCAAAATTCTGTGTTCCCGTCACCTTCGGAGATGTTGATGCTCTGCCATGACATCCTGGCAGCGTGCAAGCCTTTATTATTGCAGTTAAATCACAGAATGGGTTGGGTTGGGTTGGAAGGGAACTTCAGAAAACATCTCATTGCTTCCAGTATCCCAGGCTGCTCCAAGTCCTGTCCAGCCTGGCCTGGGACACTCCCAGGGATGGGGCAGCCACAATAGGAACGTAGGAAACCCGGGTTAGATGAGCATGGGAGTAAATGCAACACCTCTGCTCCCTGCAGAACCCCTCTGCAGGGCANAGGAACGTAGGAAACCCGGGTTAGGTGAGCATGGGAGTAAATACAACACCTCTGAGGAGCCCCTGTGCAGGGCGCTGAGCTGCTGTTGCAGAGCCCTGTGTGGAAAGCGGGGCTGGGGCAGGGACAGGCTGCCAGCCAGGATCCCTTCTGCAGTTCCTAACTGCTGGAAGGGGCTGTAGCCAGGGGCTGGCAGAGCCGGGAGGTGACCGTGCCCAGCCGGGAGGTGACCGTGCCGTGCCTGTGCTCTCTTGCAGCGAAGGCGCCAAGGCCGTGGCCGCTCCGCGCCCCGACAGACTCGTGAACCGTCTAAAGAGCATCAACCTGGACGACGCCAACGCCCCGCGGCTCACGGTGCTGCGCCAGCCCCGGGGCCCCGACAACTCAAAGGTACCCACACCGGGGGGGCAGCACCTCTGGGGGGGCTGCTGGGCTTGGATGGGCTTGGCCAGCACAGCGCTGCTGCCTCTGTGAGGGAAGAGGTCTGAGCGCTGTGCCCTGTGTCAGTGCCCTGTGCCCCATGTCAGTGCCCCGGGTCAGTGCTCAGTGCCAGTGCCCCGTGCCCCGTGCCAGTGCCCCGGGTCAGTGCCCCATGTCAGTGCCCCGTGTCAGTGCCCCGTGCCCCATGTCAGTGCCCCGTGTCAGTGCCCTGTGCCCCCTGTCAGTGCTCAGTGCCCTGTGTCTGTGCCCCGTGCCAATGCCCCATGTCACTGCCCTGTGCCCCGTGTCACTGCCCTGTGCTGTGCTTTCAGAGCAGCTCACAGGACAGAAGCAGCCCCCTGCTGCCTCTGGTGGAGCCTTTCTGTCCTGGCTGTCTCAGTTTCCTTGTCATTTATAAGCCTCAGAGGCAGCAAGTGAAATCCAGTTACGCAGACAGGGCTGTCACACAGCGTTCTGCCACCTCTTGGTAAGCAGGAGGAGGGAAGTGTCTGGAATCTCTGAAGTGTTGTGGAGTACAGAGAACACCCCACAGAACCTGTTTTGTTGCTGTCTCTCTTTCTGAAGACAAACATAACTAATTAGAGAGGTGCTACAACAGACCAGGCTGCACAGAGCCCAGTGGTGGTGCCGGGTTCACGATTGGCCTTGCTCATCTTGAAGCCCTTTTCCAGTCTAAGTGATTTCACGATTCCGTGGTGCTGGAGCTAAAAGTCTGTTCTGTTTTCCTTGCAGGGATTCGGTGCAGAGAGAAAGATCCGCCAGGCTGGTGTTATAGACTGATCCCAACCCCACGGCGACGTTGGGCCGCGCGGTGGGGCTGGCGAAGGGTACTGAATATCTCCCTGTTCATCCCTTCCTCCAAATTCTCAGAAGCTATTCCACCAGTTTTAACACCTTCTCATGTTATGTTTAAAATTAAATTTACGAAACCATTTTAAATTTCTGCACAGTTGCATTCTGGAGAACTTTAAGGTGGCGCCTTATAGTATCACATTTTAGAAGCTTGTTTTGAATGGTGCATTTAACGCAACTGGTAACTGCAATCTCCATTGCCTCTGTGAGTAAACATAGACAGCTCTGCTCGGGCAGACCTTGTGGAATTCTGCACTACAGTTATTATGCTTTATCCTTGTTTTTGGCCAAGGTTTATTATGCCTTAGTGCTCAGTTGCATTATCTTCCCTCCGGAGTGGAAGGAAGAGTCACTTCAGCTCACTCTGCTCAAATCCTGAGGACCACGTGAGGGTGGAATAAGTTCAGTTTCTATCAGATCTCCACAAACATTCAGATCCCTTGAGTTGATGGCCAAATGTTACAGTGTTTTCCTAGTTCAGTTAACTTGACTCCTTTAGCCAGTCCTTCGAGCTCAGTGCAAGTCTCTCCCAGGGTCGGTGGATTTTGTAGTGTTCTGGAACAGACAGTGCAGAATTTCATAAGGCTGAGGTGTGCCATCCGTGTGGTAATTTAAATATATTTAAAACAATGCACAAATCTGCTGCTGCTTAGAACACTGCAGCTTCTAAACCCAGTTTCTTTTACTGATTTAAATTTAAAAAGAAAGAAGTTGTGCCTGAAGTGAATACATTTTTTTGTTCTTTTTGCAGCCGGCACCCAGTGTACTGTAAGAGAATAAATACTTAGGCTTTCCATAGCTGTATTGAGACTTTCATCAAGGTGAATAGTTGATGTCTGTGTGCTTTTTTTTTTTTTTTTGGTTTATTATTTTGTTTTGGTTTGGTTTATTTTTTTTTGTTTTGGGTTTTTTTTTCCCCTCCCCTGCCCCCCCTCCCTCCATTTCCCCAGTCACACTTTATCAAGCAAGAAAACTGAATGATTGGTCTAAGTATTACTTTAACCAAAAAGATCAAGAGTTACTTTTCGGAATAGAGGGCAGTACTGTGGTTTGTTTTGGTTTTTTTTTTCTTTTATTTTTTTTTTTTGGTTAATTTTTTTTTGGTTGGTTGTTTTTTTTTTTCTTTTTTTTTTTTTTTTCATGTTACCTCTATTCTCAATTTAGGGTTTTCTTCTCTGGGAGATGCATTATCTTTGTAAAACAAAACATTCCTTTCTCCAATTTTTTTTTTTTTTCTGTTAATGGCAAAGAATGGAAATAGAATAAAGTTTTACTGATTTTGAAAAAAGCCTCGCTGTGCTCAGACTCTTCTTTCCCCGACCTGTGTTGTCCCCATCACGGGTTTGTTCCTGGTGCAGCTCCAATTCTCACACCACCTGAGGGATTTCTGTGCTTTATTCCAGTTAAATCAGGGCGCTGCATGGCTCCTCATCATCCAAACTGTACACATTATACATTTATACATTATAACAGAGCACCGTTCATTGCTTACTAATTACAGAACTTCTCATTAGTATCCAACCCCTATTTACCAGTTCTCTCTCTCCCTTCCCATGCTCATTTTTCCCCAGCGCCGTTCTCTCCGTTTGGGGCCGGGGTCTGTTTGCACCGGGTGCTCAGGGGGTCGCTGGGTGTGATCCCCACTGCTGGAATTCCCCTTTTTCCAGCCCTGGCTCCCTCCCGGGGGCTCCGAGCCGGGCAGCCCCTTCCTCTTGGGATCGTCCTCTCTTATCCCTAAAACAAAACTCAGCCGGGTGCTCGATGTCTCTGCAGTTACTCACTCAGAACTGCCCAGCTCCAGCTCCTCATTAACAACGTAAAAAAAAGGACAAAGTTTTGTCCTTTTCAAATCTCGAGGGGCTTGGTGTCATTCCCGCTTTATAAACTACAGGATCGAGGTCGGTGTCGTTCCCCTTTAGAGCCCCGCGGAGCTGCGTTGGTGCCGTTCCCCCTTTAAAGCCCCGGGATGTGGGGTCGGGATCGTTCCCCCCTGAGAACCCCGGGATGCGGGGTCGGGATCGTTCCCCCCTGAGAACCCCGGGATGCGGGGTCGGGATCGTTCCCCCCTGAGAACCCCGGGATGCGGGGTCGGGATCGTTCCCCCTGAGAGCCCCGGGATGTGGGGTCGGGATCGTTCCCCTTTTAGAGCCCCGGGATGTGGGGTCGGGATCGTTCCCCCTGAGAGCCCCGGGATGTGGGGTCGGGATCGTTCCCCCCTGAGAGCCCCGGGGTGCGGGTGTTGGTGTCACTCCCCCCTTTCTGAGCCCCTGGTTCGGAGTCGGTGTCGTTCCCCCGTTAGAGCCCCGGGTGCGGGCCCGGTGCCGCTCCCCGTTCGGAGGGGCGGGGTCGGGGTCGTTCCCCCCTGAAAGCTCCGGGATGCGCGGCCGGGGCCGTTCCCCGTTTAGAGCCCCGCGCTTCGGAGCCGCGGTGCCGCCGTGTCCCGCCCGTGTCCCTCCAGCGTCCCGACGTGTCCCACCTGTGTCCCTCTCTTGTCCTGCCGTGTCCCTCTCCCGTA
>VYZT01018087.1:20069-42089 GCA_013400735.1 Pomatostomus ruficeps | reverse complement strand
ACAAGCTGGTGGTGGTGGGCGCCGGCGGCGTGGGCAAGAGCGCGCTGACCATCCAGCTCATCCAGAACCACTTCGTGGACGAGTACGACCCCACCATCGAGGTGCGCGGGGCCGCGGGTGCGGAGCCGGGGCTGAGGGGCGCGGGGGGAGCTGCTCCGGGCCGGGGCCGTGTCCGTGCCGAGACCCTGCCCAGGGCTCCGTGCCGAGACCCTGCCCGTGTCGAGACCCTGCCCATTCCGGGGCTCTGCCCATTCCGGGGCTCTGCCCGTGCCGGGGCCGTGTCCGTGCCGGGGCCCTGCCCATTCCGGGGCTCTGCCCGTGCCGGGGCCCTGCCCGTGCTGTGCCGGGGCGGATGCACCGCGAGGTCCCCCCAGCCCAGCCCAGCCCAGCCCAGCCCGGGGCTCCGGGAGCGGCTCCTCCCCGGTTCTGCCTCGGGCTTCCTAAAGCAGCCAAAGGCAACCGAAAAGGCCACCGGGGCTCCGTGCAGGGCGTAGGTTCTGCTCACTGTGAGGGTGTTCATGATACTCTTTTTATTTTCTTCTATTGAGGAATTTCTTTAAAGGAATAGGAGTTCTGTGTTTTATGACAAAGGGTGAGAGGGCTTAGAGTCTCATTTAAAATGTGATGTTTGAGTACGGTTTAAAATGTGATACTTTGGGTAATATTTAAAATATAGTTTTAGATACCGGTAGTTTTTCATCAGAGACAGGTGAGAATCACAAAATCCAGACTGGTTTAGGTTAGAAGGGGCCTTGAAGCTCATCTCGTCCCACCCCTGCCGTGGCAGGGACACCTTCCATGATCCCAGGTTGCTGCCAGCCCCAATGTCCAGCCTGGCCTTGGACACTGCCGGGGATCCAGGGGCAGCCACAGCCTCTCTGGAACGGCTGGAAAAGCTCCTCTCTCACTCCTCCCGTGTTTTTGTTATTATTTTTATTTTCGCCCGTGTGCCCTGGGGAGCACAGGAGCAGTGCTCACCCGGGGCTGCCGTGTGTGCGCAGGACTCATACCGCAAGCAGGTGGTGATCGATGGCGAGACGTGCCTGCTGGACATCCTGGACACGGCGGGGCAGGAGGAGTACAGCGCCATGAGGGACCAGTACATGAGGACGGGGGAAGGATTCCTCTGCGTCTTCGCCATCAACAACAGCAAATC
This sequence comes from Pomatostomus ruficeps, assembly GCA_013400735.1. Lineage (NCBI taxonomy): Eukaryota > Metazoa > Chordata > Aves > Passeriformes > Timaliidae > Pomatostomus > Pomatostomus ruficeps. Next base: position 40,933 of record VYZT01018087.1, on the reverse strand, counting down.
CTTCGCCGACATCAACCTCTACAGGCACGGCTGGGGCTGCCCCGGGTGGGGAGCGCGGGGATGGGGTCAGGGACGGGGGCAGGATGAATGCAGGGACCCAGTGAAGGCTCAGTGACAGACAAATATTAAATCTCCATCTTCTTGCAGAAAGCTTTGTCCCTGTTCTGTGCCAGTGCATAGAATCAGACAGGGGTGGGTTGGAAGAGACTTAAAGCTCACCCAGTGCCACCCCTGCCATGGCAGGGACACCTCCCGCTGTCCCAGGCTGCTCCAACCTGGCCTTGGGCACTGCCAGGGATCCAGGGGCAGCCACAGCTGTGCCAGGGCCTCTTTAGTCAGTCAAGGCTGGGATGTTTTTAGGATTGTTGTGTTAATCATATCATCAATGCATATAAATATCTCCAAGGGGTTCCAAGAGAATGGTGTCAGACTCTTCCCAGTGGTGCCCAGGGACAGCACAAGGAGCAGTGGCCATAAACTCAAACACAAGAAGTTCCACCTCAACATGAGGAAGGACTTTCCATGGAGGGTGGCAGAGCCCTGGAACAGCTGCCCGGAGAGGCTGTGGCGTCTCCCTCTCTGGAGACATCCCAAACCCACCTGGATGTGTTCCTGTGTCACTGCTCCAGGTGACCCTGCCTGGGCAGGGCGTTGGGCTGGGTGATCTCCAGGGGTCCCTTCCAACCCCAGATATTCTGGGATTCTGTGAATCAGGTGCCATTTAGAGCTGCAGAAATCATCCCTGAGGAAATGGGTGAGAAAGGCAGGGTGGAGTTCTGCATGGGCAGAAAATGAAGTGTACAGGGTGATTGACCCCTGGGCTCCTGCTCAGGCTCAGTTTGCTTTTGTGGCACGAGGTTGTTTGAACACTGAACTAAACCAGGTTTTGTATTTAGAAAATAGTTCCTAATTTATTTTTTATTTATTTTGTCTTCCTAAAGAGAACAGATCAAGAGAGTGAAGGACTCGGACGACGTGCCCATGGTGCTGGTGGGGAACAAGTGTGATCTGCCCACGAGAACAGTGGACACCAAACAGGCCCAGGAATTAGCAAAAAGCTACGGAATCCCCTTCATAGAGACCTCTGCGAAAACGAGACAGGTGAGGGCTGCCCCCGGGGCTGACTCCTTCCTGGGACATGGAAATGACATTTTCCCTCGTGCTTTTGCCTCATTTACAGGAGAAGCATTCCTCAATCCCTTTCCAGTTTTTAGCTTTTATTTCCACACTCGCTCGTAGCTTGAAAGAGTTTTGGGTTGGGCCAGTGCAGGAATCACTTCAGACTCATCCTGACTTCCTTTCAAGTGGGTCGTGTTGATAAATAACAGAGAATAAAAAAAATTCAACTCTCCTGGAGTTACTAAATAAAACTTAAAAACTAACTAGGGAAAAAATACACTCAAAATAATAACCATAACTAAAACCAGTAAATGTAACGAGAGCTACAGTGGTTTTTTTGGCAAATTATGTAACAAGAAAAAACGGCAAATGCCCCAAAAAAAAGTTAAAAAAATTCACCTTTACTATGGAAATGTTCAATAAATACAATCACCAAAAACCCCTCTTAATTAACCACCAAAACCATAAAAAACTCCCAATAAGGAACAAATGCTTGCAAGATAATTGTAAAAAATAATACTTCTATATTAAATAAAACCCACATTTTAATTATAATAAATAAATATTATAAAGTCTCACAAAACACACAGAACAAAGAGAAACACCGACTTTGTAATGCTTCAAATCATGTAAAAAACCTGATTCCAGCCAATTTCAGCACCAGGCAGTGCTGGCAGAGTTCCAGCTGCTCTCACTGGGAGGTGTCGGAGGCTGAGCTCTCTCCCCCAGACCTGCTCTTGGCTCGTTAATGAAAGCCAATTAGCAGATTGTGTTTGCAGACAGAGTTCCCCAGACTGGACTCACGGGCTTCTGCCCACCCTCTGTGGCCACGTGGCCGTGTCCAGCCGGCCGAGCCTGGCCTGAGCTGGAGAGCGGAGCGGGGAAGGTGCAGCAGCCAGGAAATGCTCAAGAACTGAACCCTAAGAATCCTAAAACGGAGCTGGTTAGGCGAGGAGTCGCTTGTTTCCTGCGTGGAACCTCCCTGAGATGCAGTTCTCGGGGTTTATTTTAGTGGTTTTTACCCGGGGGTGTGAGGAGAGGGGTTGGGGCATCAGGGAGAGTTTCTTCCTCTTGGGAGCCACGGGAGGAGCCGGGGGCTGCTCCTCCTGTGTCTGTCAGACCCAGTGAGGGGTTCTGGGATGGAGCAGTGATTCCAAAAGCTGCAGGGAAGCAAATTCCTGACCAGGAAAACACCTGACCTCGTGTTTGCCTTCAGGGCGTGGAAGACGCTTTTTACACCCTGGTGAGGGAGATCCGGCAGTACCGGATGAAGAAGCTCAACAGCAGCGAGGATGGGAACCAGGGCTGCATGGGACTGTCCTGCCTTGTCATGTGAAAAGGTCAGCTGGAATTCCGCTTTTCCCTGGGTCTCTTTGCCTTCGAGCCGTGGATGAGTGTGGCTGAGAAATGCTGGTTGCTCTAGGTGGGGTTTTCCCCTATTACACAACTTCTGGGTTCCCAGAGATTTGGATCCTACAATGTGCTAATTCTCAAAAAAGAGAAATTCCCCTCTAAGTTGGTGACAAAGCTTACGAAAAGGAATTTTTATTCACATCACCCTTTTGGCTGGTGGGTGGATGGAACAAGATGATCTTCAAGGTTGCTTCCAACCCAAAACATTCCATGATTTCCATGGATTTCCATGGTGTGATTTGCTGTGTCGTTCCTTTCTGTCTCCTTCCTTTGGGAAACCATTTGGACTGTTTGGAGAACGTGTAATTCCTGAAGAAACACCTCGAAAGAGGGGTGTGCACGGTTGTGCTGCTGAGAGATTGACTCCTGCAGAGCTTCCCTCGAGCTGTGTTCCTCTGGAACGGGCTCGTTCCAGGATTACCCCAATCAAATGGTGCAAGTCACGACCTCTGAGTGCCCCACGGAGTGAAACTCCTTCCAGCAGTTCCCTAAAAGATGTTGCTCATGGCTCTGGAAACAGCCAGGCCAGCTCAGGACTTGCACTGCTGCACTGCACATCCACCCCAGAGCGGGACTGAGCTAATTAGTGCTAATTGGAGGTGCCTTTCTGTTCCAGATGCCAAGCAAACGTGGTTCAGGTGCAGCTGCTGGGCGAGCCTCGATCTCCTGTGCTGCCTCTCCTGCTGATGCCCTGCAGCGTTTCGGTGCCAGCGCCAGGCTCTGGCACCGGAGTTCGTTGGCACCAGGTCCTTTTCCGTGCTCCATCTGAAGAGAACATCCACGGCATCTACCTCCCTGCTCAGCTCACGGAGCAGCAGCACCTCTGGATGTGCTGGGATTCTTTTCTCACTGTGCTACCTGGGTTTGTTCAAGAGGAAAACCGGTCACAGGCGTGAACTGTAGAGACTCAATGCTGTGAAAAAGATGACACTTTACCTCTAGAGTAAAAGCTAGAAGTGCTGTGTGTCCCCTGTCTGTCGGATTCCGTGCAGTGCTGCCAGAGGAGTGGCACAGAGCGATGTCACACGGGCTTGTGCCACCAGGAGTGCCCCTGTCCCCTCTCAGATGGGTGTCTGCTCTCTGGGCACCTGTACAGCGAAGTGCAACATCTCCAGTGCCAGGAGTGCCACCTACCTGATCCTCCGTTTCTGTAATAAAAAGGAGAATCTTTCCTTACTAAGTGCCTGTTTGCTGAGAAGATTTGAAGTTGTCCCTTGGGTTGAGGAAACCCCCAAGGACTGGAATTTCTTGGGAGCTCATTGTCTTAAGCAGGCAAGTGTGGTGTGGGTGCTGTGTGCCTGGCAGGATCCTCCGGCAGGAATTTGGCAGCTGGAAGGTCCAGCGGGCCCTCGTGGGACTCTGGGACAGGGGAGGGGACACACTGCATCTGTGTTTTACTTTATTGTGGGTGGAACAGTTTCTATTCTGTGTTGTTTTCCTGCAGCATTCAGATCTCTTCCAAGTTGGACCAAACCTGGCAGCTGTTCATTTTTAACATGAGCTGCCAGCATGTCTGGGCAGCTTCTCACTGATTAATCTGGTAACTGGAGGTTGCTATGGACAGCTGCTATTCACTCTCTCTGTAACTTGCAAACTGTTTGATTCTGGATTATTTTCTTACCACAGACTGTAAAGAGTCTCTTGGAAATGTCTCTGGACTGTAAATGTGGTTGGAGTTTTCTTGTCAGGGGAGGAGCGGGGCGTTTGGGGTTGGCTCTGTCAGGGGTGCAGAGAGCGGCTGCTCCGTCCCTGGCTGGGTTGGACGGGGCTTGGGGCACCCTGGGGCAGTGGGAGGTGTCCCTGGCCGTGGCAGGGGTGGGATGGATGAGCTTTAAGGGCCTTCCCAACCCAAACCAGTCTGGGATTCTGGGATGGAGGCCGAGAGCTGCCACAGACACCTGAGGCAGCTTCTGGCTGCAGCATCCTCGCAAAGCGAGGACGGCAATGAGTTCAGTGCCGGCTGCACAGACGGTGTGGGACGGACTGGGGGGAGCTCTGGGCTCTGACAGCCTCCAGCTGGGGGAACTGAGCTGAGCGAGCTCCTCCCAGAGCAAAGCGCCCTCCCCTCGCTTCCTGGGGTGTGGGCACTGCTGCGGACCCTGCCGCTGCTCCCGGGGATGCCGTGTCCTCCCCTGCTTCCTCTGCTGCTCGAGCTCTGCCGGCAGGAAATGCTGTATTCCCAGCTCAATTCCCAGCTCAATTCCCGGCCGAATTCCCGGCTGAACTCCCAGCTCCTCTGCTGGAGGAGGAAGGAGCCTTCAGCCAACAGAGGGAGCATTCGGTCAGCGCCAGACCAGCGGAGCAGGGGAGTGGCAGGAGGCTCAATTTCAGTTTGTTGGTGTTGGTCGCACATCTTCATTCGGAGCGCTCAATTTCAGATGGACATTAGAAACCAGTAAATAGGGAGAGAAGAATTTTTTCCTTTTACTATTCTTCCTTCACCACTTACATTCTTAATTCTCTCCTGGGAACGAAGAGGATCAGTCTGCATCACATTTTCTTTATCTGTGATAACCCTTATAAATGCTTTTTCCAATTTATTTTAACTCTGACTGATGTGGCACTGATAAGAATTAAACCCATTTAAAATTTTAACATAAAATATTATTTTCCAGCAACGTACGCACAGTGGTGGGCAGAACTGTGGGCACCGCTAGCTGTGGCTCGGGTTCAGTTTGTTTGGTGTGGCTGCCCCGTCCCTGGCAGTGCCCGAGGCCGGGCTGGAGCTGCCTGGGGCAGTGGAAGGGGCAGGGGTGGGGCTGGCTGAGCTTTAGAGCCCCTTCCAACCCAAACCATCCCGTGAGGGGTCTCATGGTGCAGGTGAAACGTGGCAGAGGTCACTGCGCTGCCAGGGCTCAGAAGCTGGGGCAGGGAGGGTTTTGCCTGTGGCAGGAGGTGAGGGGCTGCTCCTGAAGAGATCTGTGACACGTTGGTGCGTCCAGTTAACAAAAACACGCCTGGGAAATGAGAAAAAGCTTTTGGGATGCACATCAGGGCACGCAGAGTCAGCAGGAAGGGGCAGAGTGGAGGTTGTGAGGACGTGGGATGGTGGCATTCCCTCCCCCAGGTGACATTCCCTCACCCGGGTGACATTCCCTCACCCAGGTGACATCCCCTCCCCCAGGTGACATTCCCTCACCCAGGTGACATCCCCTCCCCCAGGTGGCATTCCCTCCCCCAGGTGACATCCCCTCACCCAGGTGACATTCCGTCACCCAGGTGACAGTCCCTCACCCAGGCCGTGGATGGGCTGGGTTATTTGGGAAATGTGGGGTTTGGTGTCCTGGCGAGCTCAGAGCACGGCTGCCCTGGCCAGGGGAAGCCTCTGGCACCTGATGTTTGCAGGCTGAGGTCAGTGTGGAGAATTTGGATGCAGGTTCATGGCAGCAACGCTCCTCGCTGCCCAGCGTGCTCTGCTTGGCAGGAGAACGTGCCAGCTGTACCTCCAAAAGCTGGGAATTCTCAGAAATGTGGGGGAACTGACTGAAAAATGCATCTGCTTTCTCTCTGCTGTTCCCTTTCTCTTGGGCTCTGTAAAACCCGAAAAGGGAAAAAGCCCTGGTGAGGCCAGGTCTGTATTTATGTCACCTTGGAACCTTTAGAAGGGTTTGTAGGATTTTTTCGGTTTTTAGGATGCTGCAGAGCTGACCTGCACGGGTGATACTCCCATCTCCATCCGTGTAGTTCCAAATCCAGCAAGAAACACAAAGCCAGGGTGTTGGAGTAGCCAGGAGTGTGAACTGAATGGTTGGGATTTGTCTCCAGCTGTCTCACAGAGAACCCTGGGCTTGGTGGCAGCCAAGAACCGCAAGGACAAAACCCTGTGAACTTTTGGGAAAATGATTTCGAAGATAAGCACAGAAGGTTTTGCACAAGACAGGTCCCTGGGAAAGGTGGTTTAGTAGATTTGGTCCAAATGTTGTTATTTAGAACAGCACAACTCTGCACTGGTGCCAAGCTGATTTTACTGTCCTGACCGGGCAGAACAGACATAAACAACTTCGAGGTAAAATATTCAAAAAGGGTAAAGCTCTTGTTCAGAACTTCCAAGTGCCAATAACCGTAATAAAGAAATGTTTGTGTTGCTCTGCAAGGAGCCAGCGTGCCTCTGTGGTTGCTCCTCTCTGTGGCCCCACTCCCTGGTCTTGTTCAAGCGACTGCTCAGATTCTGTCCTTGTCCTGCCTAGGACTGGGTTTTAACCAGGATCTTTAAGCTGTTATTAATTTTTAGTACAGCTCAGAACTGGATTTCAAGCAGCCTCAGGTCTGGGGGGGAAGGAGATCGGTGGAAGTTTGAATCACATTCTGAGCTCCCCAAAAACCCCAAACCTTGAGTGTCTGCCCGTGTGTAACCCCAGGATGGCCGGGAAATGTTGGGATCTGGATTTTTAACCCAAGGGCTAATTTGTTGTTACTTTGTTTAATTATTTGCTTTCAATAATGCATCTCTTTTGGTTGGAATGGAAGTAAATTATTTTGCTTCTTAAATAACTTTTTTTAAGAATAAACTTGGAATTCTTCGGTTGTTTTCTTTGGGTTCTGGGCACGGGATCCCCGCGTGGGGTACAGGGGGTTTATCTCAGTGCTCCCTGCTTTGGCTGTGGGGTGGGGTTTGCTCCAGGTGTCACTTCTGTCACGGGGCAGGGTCGGCTCTGTCACAGACAGGCCCTGGAGCATCAGTGAGGAGTGAGAGTGGCCTTGGGACCTGTCACAGTGGCCTTGGGACCTGCACAGACGTGGCCCAGAGCCCAGTTTGAACGACTTCACCAACCTGTGCGCTTGCCACTGCTGGATCTGTTTGCAGAGGGGTCCCTCGTGCTGATTTGTATGAAAAATGGAGATTGAAGCTTCTTCACTTGCTATTCCAGAGGCAAAACCAGCTGTTAAGTTACTGCTGTGTCCAAATCATGCCCTGTTAGGTTTTTAAATTGCTTGATTCAATCTCCTAAAACACTTCCCCGCTGGCTTTCCCCCAGCAATAAGGCAGATTGTGTCAGACCACACAGGAAGCAAAAGTGCTTCGGGTGTGTTGCTCCTCAGATGTTGTGTCAGGCATCTGAAACCTGGAGTCCCACCTGGGGTTTGTGCCAGGAATTCAAGAGCAGACCCCAGGAACGGGCACGGAGCTCCTGCCACTGCAGCCCCAGCAGCCACCCCCTGTTCCCAAAGGATTCGCACGCTGGCTTCAGGTGGTGCTGAAACCCCAAGGGTTTCCTGGCTTGCTGGGGAAGTTCCCTCCGATGTGTTTGTTCCCTGCAAGGACCTGTTCCCACAAACGAGCTCCCTGGGTTGGGTTGTGCCCTGGAACAGGGGCTGATTTCAGCAGCCCTGGGGGAGCTGTGCAAGGTGGGGAAAGGAGAATTTCCAGAGGGTGTCCCCAGTGCTGGGTGAGTCGATCAAAGGCCCAGCACAGCCAGGAGTGCCCTGGTGAGATCCTCGTTGTCCCCTCTCTGTTCATACTCCTCCTCTTCAGGAATTTTAACCATTTTCTAGCAAAACTTGCCCCATGGCTCTGTCTGGGCAGCTGCCCCTGGGCTGTGGATGCAGAGCCAGGCACGCTGGAGGAAGCTCCTGCCCCACAGCCCAAGCTGATGCATTTCTGGCACGTTCAACCATTTTCCCTTGGCTGGACCTGGTTGGAACAAGGGCAGCTCAGAGGTGAAAGTGTGGGGGTGTGAAAGCCCTGGGTGTGAATCGCTCACTTTCCAGCTGAAAAAGAGTGGGAAGGCAGGTTGTTTGTGTCAGCCCCTGGGTTTGCAGAGGCCCTGGAGCTAACTTTAGCACAGCGTGCCCAGGCTTTACTCAGATTTCCACCAGGAGCCCACTCAAGCTGACCCTGCGATTAAAAAAGCTGAGGGATCAAGAGAAGATCAAGATCCTTCTCTTGAGGAAGATGACCTCTGCATCCTAAAGGTTATTTTTGGTTTCAGATGTGAATCCCAAGATCTCAATCTATCTGGGAAGGTTAAGGGTCAGTCCTTGGGGGAGAGCAAACAAGCAGGAACCGGTTTTTATGGACCTTGAATGAAACACTTAAACAAAAATGTGGTGTGGAGACTCTCAAACTCGGGGTGGGTGAGAACAAGAAGAATTCAGAACCTGAAGATTTTATCAGCCCGAGAGGGAGACCAAAGCTGTGCCAGCACCCCAGCCTTGCCCTGGTGCTGCCCCTCTGCAGGCTGGAGGGAGGGAAATTTATCATCTTGGGGAATAACAGGGATGTGGGGTTTAAATTCCCTAAATTCTGGAGAATTTCTCAATTGTCACCCAGCACGTTTTGAAGTTGTGCCCATCCAATAGTGGGCACATCTCTTCCAGAGAGTTTCTGGATGCTCTGGAGATTATCCCAGCTGGAGATGCTGTGCCAGGTCTCAGCTCACTGCCCCGGCTGTGCCACAAGATCCCCGTGCTCCTCAGCACAGAACCCACGGCTTCTTGTTCCCAGCTCTGTGTTTTATGGTGACTCTCTCACCTATTCCAGCCTTCTTCCTGGACCTTGCCGTAGCTGTTCCTGCAAAATGCAGCCCAGGAATCCCTTGGATGCACAATTCCAAATCATGTCTGCTCCAGGTGGTTTTCCTGTTCCTTTCAATGCTGTGAGCAAAGCCACCCTTTAAACCAGAGCCAGGCTGTGCCCAAGTGCTTTGTTCTGTCCCAGGGCAGTTTTTCAGCCCCATCAAGAACCAAAGCACAAACAAGCAGGGAAAGACTCTGTCTCACACCAAAACTCTTTTATCCTCCCGACCTGTTCAGCTTCACCACTTCCCTCCAGGAATCCGAATCAGCAGCTCAGAATTATCCTGGCAACACGCAGGACACAACGAATTCTGGCCTTTTTCTTCACTCAGGGGGTGTTGTCCAGCTGCAGGTGAGATCTGGGGAAGGTTTGAGGCCACCCTCGAGGAGGGTACAGCCCTCAGTGCCGAAACAACCTGCTCCAAACGGAGCCAGGAGGTGCCTCCCAAGCTGAGACCAGCCCTGCCAGGCCCAGCCCCGTGTGCAGCTTGAGGCAGGAGTTCCTGACCCAGCCTGGGCTGGACTGAGAGCTGGGCTCTGCCAGAGGCACCTTGCTTCTGGCTCACCACGCACAGAACCGATTTTCACATCAACATCGCGACACAAAGCTTGATAAAGGCAGTTCCTGAAAAGCTCAGGAACAAACTGTCACTCCTTGCACCTTTGTTGGATTCAGCTGGGGTAAGTGAGAACATCTGGGCAACCCTGTTGGTAAAATCCAGGCTTTCAAAGAGACCCCTCCCTCAGGAAACGTCTCTGAACAGCTCAGATGGTTTGTGCCCATCCACAGCCCCTGTTCTGATTGGGAATTCCCTTTAAACCCTTGCTTCAGCACAGAAGGCATCAGGTTTAGTTTCTCTTAAAAGTCTGACTTCCACAGAGCACATCAGAAAGGTGCAGCAGCCCTGGAAAGCAGAAATCTGGCCAGACACCAGGTGACACTCCACGAAATGCAAAATGCAAGCCTGGCTTAAAGAAAAAGGTTAATTAAGTTTGAGCCCTGCTTTCACCTGTTTCAGTGCAAGTGTTTGTGTCTGCACTTTAAATAGTGCCCCAGTTGATCTCCACTCTCCTTTTAGAGTGGGAGAGTCTGATTACAGGGAAGGGAAAGCAGTAAAATTAGTGTTGGGCTGTCGGGCAGTCACTTGGCCCCTTGTGCTCGGGGACAGTGGGGTGTTACCGAGGCTCTGCAAACGCTGCTACGATGTCCCGGGTGAGAATTCCAGGTAGGTCTGAAAGCCAAGTGTGAGCCAAGGAGCCCCAGGGCAGGTTCCTTAGCCCACAGCCTCGGAGATTTGGATGTGTGGTGCCCTCACTGGGGCCTTTGGGCATTTTTCTTCCTGCTTGGAGACGTTTTTGGATAGTGCAGCAAAGAAATTGTGTTATTGTTTAAATCTTGCTTGTTCTGAAGGCAAATATTGTCTCTCCTGCAGTGTAATGTGTCCTGTAATGACACCATTAAATCCCCTTGGAAGGGCTCAGGGATTTCAGGGACCTCTGGTCAACCTGGTGAAGCTCAGAAGATGTGGGGAGCTGCAGCCCCGAGGGGATGGGAGCACGAGCTGGGCAGCAGGAGCAGGGCCAGCCAGGCTCTGCAGAGCGGTGCCCAGGGACATGTGACAGGTGACTGCAGAGCCCGGGGTGATAACAGCACTGATAAGGGCGCGTTTGGAATCGCAGGGCCGTGGTGTGAGAGACACTGTCCTGCTACATGAAGCTGCTGTCAAAGCCCGGCCCTGCACCATCAGTGGGAGGCTGTGAACCCTCCTGAGAGTCATTTTCATCCACTAAGGAGATGAAAGGTCAAACTAAGCATTTCTGGGATGCTTTGTTGGCAAACGAGTACATGGAGTCAGAATTCCGGAGTGTGTGTCCCGCAGGCTGGGCTGCGCGAAGCCAGCAGCTGGGAACGGTGATGCCAGAGCTCCAGCCTGAGCTGCTGGGTCGGAGGGAAAGGGCAGGGGTGGCACCCTCGGGATGCTGCTGCCACCCTGTCTGACCAGCAGTGAGGATCTGTGGGACTGCAGTGTCCCAGCTGTCTGATCCTGTTAGGGGAGATGTGAGCACAGGGGGATGGAACTCGGCATCTCCGCAATGCCCATCCATCCTGAGGGCCACAAAGGAGTCATGGGCAAAAAATAGCAAAGCTTGGTGCTGTGAGTGGCTGAAATATCTGCTTGCCTGGTCAGCAGAAGGCTGTCCTGCCCTCCTGGCATTCCTGCTCAGGTGGAGGGAGAGACCTTCCAGGCTGGCTCAGCACAGGACGGTCCCTGTCAGTCCCTGCAGGCGTGGAGTGACGTGATCTGGGCTCTGGAAAATGCTCCCCCTGGGGCACTGCAGGGAAAGCAGAGACTGGGTCAGCAGGAGCTGTGCCAGAGCCTTGGGCAGGAGGTACCTGCAGGGTTTGGTTCCACGCTGAGGCACCACCGAGGCTCTGTCGTGGGATGGGCAACGCAGAATCTTTGCGTTCCTCTAAGTGACAACTTCATCTCTGCCTTTCTTGTTTCCCTTCCAGTACCTAAAGGGGCTACAAGAAGCCTGGAGGGACTTCCCACAAGGGCAGGGAATGACAGGACAAGGGGGAATGGTTTTAAGCCAAAGGAGTGTGGGTTTAGATGGAAGATTTGGAAGGAATTCCTCCCTGTGAGGGTGGGGAGGCCCTGGCACAGGGTGTGCAGAGAAGCTGTGGCTGCCCCTGGATCCCTGGAACTGTCCAAGGCCAGGTTGGACGGGGCTGGAGCACCCTGGAACAGTGGAAAGTGTCCCTACCCATCAGATGAGCTTGAAGATCCCTCCCAACCCCAACCATTCTGGGATTCTGTGGTTCTTTTATGAGTGGGAGGCGTGGAAGGCTTTGGCTAAAGTTGTCCTTTGCTAATCCCTTTTTAATGACTGATGAGATGATAAGGCAAAAAGGCTCGGATTTTGGGGGGCTGATCACAACAGCTTTCATTTTGTCTCTGTTTTATCTCAAACAGCAGAACACAAACGTGAGTATTGCTGGGTTTCTCTATGCTCTGCTGTGTTACTGCCTAGACATGATCACTGGAACCAAGCAGCAGTTACATGATCATGGTGATCCCTCAGCAGCTGGAAGATGCCATTTCCTGGCAGTGCCAGCTCTGCCCCTCGGTGTTACACGGCATGGTCCCACCTTTTGGTCCTTTGACACAGCACCAAAATATGCAATTTGTTCAATATTGTCCTGCGTGCTGGTGAGAACCCTCTGTCCTTTCTGCTTTGGTGCTCACCTGTGACCATGGCCCGTGTGACACTCGATGGTGGGGTCCATCCTTGGGCACTGATCCTCGCCCTGCTTCGTGTCCAGCTGCCAGAACCTGCTGCCAGTGCCCCTGTGCTGCCGTGCAAACATCTGCTTCTGGGAGCCGCTGCCAGCAGAACCCCGGGGTTCTTGTTTTATGGTGTTTTGTTGGCAGGGGAAGGGATTTTAACCTTCCTTGTCCTCCTCCATAAAGCTCCGGCCAGCCTGGTGTCAGCGGTGACTGTGGCACCTCTGCAGCATGATGGGCTGAGAGTGCCCAGCTGGGGCTCCCCAGCTGTGCTGGGATGGTGGGGGCTGAGTGCTCGGGCTGCCAGCTCTGCTCCCTCCATCCCCACCTCTGTTCCCCCGACTGCTGAAGGAGGTGGATTTCGGGCTCCCTGGAGCTGTAAGGGCTCTGCCAATCCTCCCCTCTTCCAGCCAGTGCATGCTCCCATAACTGCCCCTCCCAAGGACCTGCTTTTCTCTGGGCCTTTTGGCAGCACTCTTGGACTGAGTTTACTTTTCCTGCTGTACTGGGGGTATCAAAGTGTGTCTCCAGCCCACCAGGTGTGGCCCGGCCTTGCTACAAATTTGGGAAGTGGCTCAGAGTCTTCTGTGGGTGTGGGGGCCACGAGGAAAGGCAGCTGAGCACGGGGCTGCCTCAAGGGGCACCTGCCTGTTCCAGTGGCTGGGAATCAGCTCCCTGCAGGGAACTGAACTCCTGCTCCTTGCAGAGATGGATGAGTCCATGCGCTCCTTTGCCGAGAAGATCTTTGCCTCCGAGGTGAAGGACGAGGAGGTCAGGGGGGAAATCTCTCACTTCGATGTGGAAGAGATCTGCCCCATCTCCCGCCAGGAGATGACCCTGCACATGATGCTCCAGGAGAAGAGTGCCACAGTGGAAAAGCGGTGAGTTCCCGGGAGCCTGGGCAACGAGAGGAGCACAGCCTGACCAGAGAAAGCAGGGGGAATGTAAATCAAGGCCCTCGGGCACAGCTCACACACCTGTGGAGTAAATCCTTGATAATCCCAAGGCATCTGTCAGGTACTCCAGGATTTTCTCTCCAACTGTTCCCATGGCTGGACAGAAAGACACCCTTGGCCTGTTCCCTGGGTGTCAGCACAGCAATGGCCACAGAGCTGTTGGGGAGGGAGACCTGGGGACTCTGGAAAGATGCAGCTTCCAAAGCCTGTGGCTACTTCGTGTGCTGTGGGCTGTGCTTCTGGCAGCGCCTGTTCAAGGTGCTCAGGAATCACCAGGGAGGTGGTTCATGTGCTCAGGAATCACCAGTGAGCTGGTTTGGGCTGTGCTCAGGAATCACCAGTGAGCTGGTTTGGGTTGTGCTCAGGAATCACCAGGGAGGTGGTTCGTGTGTTCAGGAATCACCAGGGAGGTGGTTCATGTGCTCAGGAATCACCAGGGAGGTGGTTCATGTGTTCAGGAATCACCAGGGAGGTGGTTTGGGTTGTGCTCAGGAATCACCAGGGAGGTGGTTTGGGTTGTGCTCAGGAATCACCAGGGAGGTGGTTCATGTGCTCAGGAATCACCAGGGAGGTGGTTCATGTGCTCAGGAATCACCAGGGAGGTGGTTCATGCTGTGCTCAGCTGGAACATGGCTGTGGGAAGTGCCCCTGGCCCTGCACCTCTGTGTGGCCACGCAATGGGGCTGTTTGCCTGAGCCTTTCCTCCCTAGGAGGAAGAAGATGATCCACATGAAGACGCTGGCGCTGGCACTGCCCGTGGCTCCGAGGTCTGCACCCAGCCAGGCTGTCACTGAGGAGGCCAACTCCGCCTGCCCCCAGTACCAGAGCGTGCCTGACTTCCAGCGGGTGCAGATCACTGGCGATTACGCCTCTGGGGTAGGTACTGCCACGGCTGTTCCCTTCCCGTGCTGGTCACCCCCTCTGGCCCCTGCCTGTCCCTCAGCAGTGCCCAGTGACACAGCAGCGGTGGGGAGGGTGTCTCTCAGCTCAATCCGTGCCTCACAAGCGTCTGGGGTGCCCTGCTGCATCCCTGGAGGATCCAGAGCTGAATTCCTTAGCAGGAGCTGTGAGGTGTTGCATGTTCCCACAGGATTCTCCAGGGAGGGCCTGGCAGGGCGGGCTGTGCTCAGTCTCCCACATCCTCTCTGCTTGCTCACAGCTCTGCCTGAGGTCTGTGCACATCCAGGAATCCCACAACGGCTGAGGGAGGTCACCAAACCCCTGGCACAGGCAGGGTCACCCAGAGCCAGTTGTCCAGGGCTCTTATCACATCCCGTGCTAATCCTGCCTCCTTCTCCTCCTCAGCCTCCTATTACGTTTGTGCTGTTTCTAAGAACCTGAGGGGGGTTGCTCAGCCTGGAGCTGCACAGCAGAGGGGATCTGGATCTGGAAATCCCTCCCTGCCCAGGCACTCAGGAGGTTCCCCCTGCCATGACTGTCCTAGCTGGGAGTGCTACTTTCCCAACCTACTCCACTCCAGCCTCTTCTGACTGCCCAAAACACTTGTGTGTGCAGTAAATCAAAAATCATTGACACACAGGGTCAGTGTATGTTGTTGTTCCTGCTTCAGTTTCAGCCCGGGCTCCAAAAATAGCTTTAATGTTTTGCTGAGGCTTGGCTTCCATTTCAGGGCCAATTACTGATTGCAGTGAGGAATGTAGGAGGGGGTGACACCAGAATTCACTGGTTCTGGCACCAGGAGCTTCCCTTTTTCATGCCTGGATCTCTGCCTATCATTCCTTCCTTGCCCTGCTCAGGCAGAGCAGTGGGACATTGATATGATACGATTTGATTTTTGATATGATGAGATATATAAGATATATGATATAAAGTATATGAGATATAATATGACAAGAATGTTGGAGAGGGACTTTTTACAAGAGCAAGTAGTGACAGGACAAGGAGGAATGGCTTCCCAATGCCAGGATTAGATGGAATTTGGGAAGGAATTGTTCCCTGTGAGGGTGGGGAGGCCCTGGCACAGGGTGCCCAGAGAAGCTGTGGCTGTGCCATCCCTGTAAGTGTCCCAGACCAGGTTGGGTGGGGTTTGGAGCACCCTGGGACAGTGGAAGGTGTCCCTGCCCATGGCAGAGGTAGAACAAGATGAGATTTAGGATCCCTTCCAGCCCAAACCATTTTTGGACATTTATCTTGCCGTGACCAAAATCTCCCTCCACCTGGGTGCACCAGGGACAGCCGGGTTCCAGCCGTGTGGCTGCCTTCAGCAACAACTCCCTTGCAGGTGACAGTGGAGGATTTTGAAGTGGTGTGCAGGGGCCTGTACCGGGCGCTGTGCATCCGGGAGAAGCACATGCAGCAGTCGCTGCAGAGGTTCCCCAAGACGCCCTCGCAGTACCTGCGCGCCATCGAGGGCGAGCTCTGGAAACCAAGTGACATCGGCCCAGGTACCTCCAAGCACCCAGGGGCTTCCCCTGGCTTCAGCACGGGGCAGGGCTTGGGAAGGGGCTGTGGAAGGCGCTTGGCCAGGCCTCCTCCTTGGTGTCCCAGTGGTGGAGTGTCCGTGCCTGCTGTGTGGGGTGGGGGAGCAAGGCAGGCCTGGGGGGTTTGGGCTGGCACACTCACGGAATTCTCCTTTTGGTGCAGTGTTCACCCCGCCAGTGAAGGATGGACAGGATCCCTTTGACACTGGCAATCTCCCTGAGGACCTGGGATACCATGTCCAGATGAAGGATGGGGTAGTTTATGTCTACGCAGACAAGGTAGCGGCCGAGAGAAATGAGCCAAAGGACCTGCCCTACCCCAGCCTCGAGCACTTCGTCGATGACATGAACTTCCTCTTGGTCCTGATTGCACAGGGGCCTGTGTAAGTGCACAACCCACCAGCTCCTGCCTCCGTGGGCAGAGAGAGGTCAGGGCAGCCCCCTCCCCTTCCTGGGAAGAGGGAGGGACCCGCTGATGGCACACCTGGCTGCCCAGGTGTCCTCAGCCCTTGTCAGCCCTCTTGGCTTGGGTCTTAACACAAAGCAGCGCTCAGGGATTGCAGACAGGGCCTGCAGGTGGGCTCCCAGCCAGCCAGCCTTCCTTCAGGGCTCTGTAACAGAGCCAGGGGAGGCACCTTAGGGAAGCAGGGCTGGCCAGCATGAGCTCCTCCACCCCAGGTGGAATCTGTGTCCCCGCGCCGAGGCGTGAGGAGCCCAGTGACTGTTCTGCCTTTGCTCTCCCCAGCAAGACCTACGCTCACCGGCGCCTCAAGTTCCTCTCGTCCAAGTTCCAAGTGCACGAAATGCTCAATGAGATGGAGGAGCTGAAGGAGCTGAAGAACAACCCCCACCGGGACTTCTACAACTGCAGGAAGGTAAAGGGCAAGGCTTAGAGCCCCAGGGACCCTGGAGAGGAGCTGTCACGGTGCCTGCCCCTCCCTGGGAACTGGATGTTGGAGTGCATGTCTGTACAGCAGCACCGTTCCTGTGAGTGGGAATGTGCTGCCTGCAGGGCTCTTGGCAAAGCTGTCCCCTCTGGTTGTGTTCACCTGCGGGGCTGAGCCCTGCTCCCCACACAACGTGCTGCCCTGAGGGGTTTGTTTACCTCCCTGCGATGGCACCCGAGCGTCCCAGCTTGAAGCTGGCCCTCTCTTTTCCCAGGTGGACACGCACATCCATGCTGCAGCCTGCATGAACCAGAAGCACCTCCTGCGTTTCATCAAGAAATCCTACTGCGTGGACGCCGAGCGCGTGGTCTACGATGCCAAGGGCAAACAGCTCACCCTCAAACAGCTCTTCCAGCAGCTCAATATGCATCCCTACGACCTGACAGTGGATTCCCTGGATGTCCATGCTGTAAGTGGGAGGATATTTACTGTCAGATCCCTCTTGGGCCACTCTACCCCTTGACTTTTCCCTTCCCTGTGCATCCACACTTGTTGTGTGCGTTAATATTTGTGTCAGGGTGCTGCAGCTCCCAGTTTTCCCATTTTGGGTGGTTTGGCTCAGTCCCTGCTCCCTGCCAAGCTGCGAGGGCAGTATTTGAGCCTGGTCTCCTTGTCCCAGGGCCGGCAGACATTCCAGCGCTTTGACAAGTTCAATGACAAGTACAACCCCGTGGGGGCCAGTGAGCTGCGGGACCTCTACCTGAAGTCGGAGAACGCCATCAACGGCGAGTATTTTGCTACCATCATCAAGGTATGGAGAGAGGGTAGGAAAACGGGGTGACGCTGCGGTGCTGCTGTGGCTTCCCTTGCCATGGTGTGCTCCGCTTTGCAGGAGGTTGGCTCAGACCTGGAGGATGCCAAGTACCAGCACACGGAGCCCCGGCTCTCGATCTACGGGCGCTCGCCTGAGGAGTGGGCCAAGCTGGCCAAGTGGTTCACCATCCACCGGGTCTATTCCCCGAACATGAAGTGGATGATCCAAGTGCCCAGGATTTAGTACGTGCTGTGGGGCTGAGGGAGCACTGTGCCTCACAAATCCCTCATCCCTGAAAGGGCTGTGGGGACAGTTGTTCCTCTGGCAGCACCTAATTCCTGTCTCTCTCCACAGTGATGTGTTCAGGTCTAAGAATTTCCTCCCCCACTTTGGGAAAATGCTGGAAAATATCTTTGTTCCTGTGTTTGAGGCAACTGTCAATCCCCAAGCCCACAAAGAGCTGAGTGTCTTTCTACGCCACGTGAGTGTCGCCTGAGGATGCTGTCAGGTGTGGGGAGAACTCACATTCCCATTCGTGCACAAGAAATGGGGTATTGGCCCTGACATGGAAAATGGCATCAGTGGGCTCGTGGTCCTTCTGCCACACCCTGGGAAAGGGGGTGTGGCCAGACATGTGGGGAGGGGTCAGACTCCCCGAGCTGGCTGCTGTGGGGCTGTGAATCGCTGCCCACTCACCTCCAGGGAGGTGTGAGCTTCATTCCTAGTTCTGGACAGTGCTTGGGGGGGTTGTGAGGAGTGAGATCTGCAGCCGTGCCCGACCCTGCCCTTGTGGGGCACAGGGGTACCTGAGCCAGGCTCTGGAGAGCCGTGGTGGGGCAGAGCGAGGGGGATGTCAGATGCACTTTTGGTTCCCTTGCCAAGCAGATCACGGGCTTTGACAGCGTGGACGATGAATCCAAGCACAGTGGACACATGTTCTGCACTAAAAGCCCAAAGCCAGAGCAGTGGACTTCTCAGAAGAACCCTTCCTACACCTACTACATCTACTACATGTATGCCAACATCCTGGTGCTGAACAACCTGCGCAGGTGAGATCTGCCGCGGGGCTGCCTTGTGCCCTGACTCAGTTCTTTGGTTGGTGGTGTGAAAGAAGTGGGGCTCTCCTTGCTCTGTGCTTGGAGCATCATGTCCCAGAGCAATCCAGACACCCCTCACTAGGAAGTGTGATGGACTGGGGTGAAAGCTTCGGGATGGCAGAGATGCATCTATTGCATGCACAGAGGAGGAAAGAGAAGGAGCACTGTGCTCCTAGGTCGAGCTGGATACTTGGGGACTCATGGCAGGGGCAGAGCTGGGCCTGGAGTTGTGTCCAGCACCCAACTGCACCGTTTGCCTCCCTGAGTGCTCCTTCCCTGTGCCCAGGCAGCGTGGCATGAACACGTTCCTGTTCCGCCCGCACTGCGGCGAGGCCGGGGCCATCACGCACCTGCTGGCAGCCTTCATGACCGCAGATAACATCTCCCACGGGCTCAACCTCAGGAAGGTACGTGGAGCAGGCTGCCAGGAGCAGCCCGAGCACAGCAGGGCAGGAGCTGTGCTCACAGCTGCCTCCAAATAGCTGGCAGTCACCTGGGCCTCGGCTTTACACTGACACGACCTGGCCTCAGGCAGACGTTAAATGGTTCTCTGGGCTTCTCCAGGAATGTTTGGGGACGTGGCTGAGAAATTTATTGGATTTTGGGGGTTTAGCCTCACAGACCCATGATAGAATATCTTTGTTATCGTTGGAGCCAGCTGAGTTGTGGTATCAGGCAGCTCCTTGGCCTCTTGTGCTCCTTGCCCTGAAGCATTGATTGCTGGCTGGCCCATCTCTTTTCTTGCACCCAATTCCCTGCCTGGGGCCTGGCCTGATCTGAGGAGTGACCCTGGGGAGGTGGAAGGTGCAGCAGCTTTACCCCTAACGTGGTCCCTCTGCTCGTCTCTGCAGAGCCCGGTGCTGCAGTACCTGTACTTCCTCGCCCGAATTCCCATTGCCATGTCCCCGCTCAGCAACAACAGCCTCTTCCTGGAGTACGCCAAGAACCCCCTGCTTGACTTCCACCAGAAGGGGCTCATGGTGTCCCTTTCCACAGATGACCCCATGCAGTTTCACTACACCAAGGTACAGTGTGAGCTGAGCACTGGGGCCGGGACTGTGGGGCTGGCACTGTGCGGGCCTTGGTTTTTTGGAAGCCAGTGACACTTGCAGAGGGTCCAGCCTATGCTGGGCCATTTCCCCCTCCACCAGCAGAGGTTCAGGTAGGATTTTAGGAAGAATTTCTTCACTGAAATAGTGTTCAAGCATCAGAACAGGCTGCCCAGGGCAGTGGTGGAATCACCATCCCGGGAAGTTTTCTGCAAATGAGAAGACGTGGCACTTTGTGATATGGTTTAGTGGGCATGGGAGTGTTGGTTGAAGGTTAGACTTGATCTTGGAGAACTTTTCCAGCCCCAACCATTCAGTGGTTCTGTGAGCTCTGGGACAGCCCCAGCTGAGCACGGGCTGTGCTGGCAGAGGCTGCTGACCCCTAACGCTGTGCTGCAGGAGCCCCTCATGGAGGAGTACGCCATCGCCGCCCAGGTGTTCAAGCTCAGCACCTGCGACATGTGTGAGATCGCCAGGAACAGCGTCCTGCAGTGCGGCCTGTCCCACGAGGTGGGTGTCCTGTCCCCCGAGGGGTGTCCTGTCCCTTGAGGGGTGTCCTGTCCCCTGACGGGTGTCCTGTCCCACAAGGGGTGTCCTGTCCCACGAGGTGGGTGTCCTGTCCCACGAGGTGGGTGTCCTGTCCCACAAGGGGTGTTCTGTCCCCCGAGGGGTGTCCTGTCCCAGGCGGGGGGGGTCCTGCAGTGTGTCCTGTCCCACAGTTTGTGTGTTCTCGTGGGGTGCTCCTGCCCGCGGCCTGAGAACGGCGACCAGTTCCGCCCACGGGCTCAGGGCTTCCCTCGGGCGCTGCCAGCGGGGGTTCTGAGCTCGGTACCGCTGTCTTTGCCTCTGGCAGGAGAAGATGAAGTTCCTGGGTAAAAACTACCAGGAAGACGGGCCTGAAGGCAACGACATCCGAAAGACGAATGTGGCCCAGATCCGCGTTGCCTATCGCTACGAGACCTGGTGCTACGAGCTCCACCTCATCGCCGAGGGGCTGAAGAACGAATAGGCGGGGGGCAGGACCGCGGGGCCGGGGCAGCGCCGGGGCCGGGCCGGACTGTGAGGGGGCCGGGGCTGGGGCCGGGGCCGTGCCGGGCACTGAGGGCGCCAGGGCAGCGCAGTAAAACCCGGTCTGTGAAGCGGCTCCGAGCGCCCTGAGGGGGAGGGGGCGGGACCGCCGCCTGAGTGACATCCGCGCCAACCAATGGGCGGTGGCTCTGTGCGCTATGGGGCGGGGTCTCAGCCTGAGTGACAGCCACGGCAGCCAATTGGCGACGGCTCC
>VYZT01018087.1:0-19998 GCA_013400735.1 Pomatostomus ruficeps | reverse complement strand
GCTGCACCGGGAGGTCGGGCGGGTGGTCCGGGAGTTTGGGGCTTCCCGCAGTCGCGGTCGGGCTCGGGGCTGCCGGCCCCGAGGGCTCCCCGTGTCCCGGCTGCGGGCGGGCGGGCAGCGGCCGGTGCAGCATCTTGCCCGTGTGTGACGGGCCGGGGGAAGCAGGTGCCGCTCCGGCTGCCCTGAGGGAGACCCAGCTCGCAAGGGGAGCCGGGGCTGTGCTGGGTTCATCTCCCCCGCTCGTCCCGATGGCTGCAGGGAGGGTGCCGGGCGGACACCGAGGTGGGCACAGCCGGACACACGGCGGGTCCCGCGGAGCGGCGGGGACGCTTCTCCCGGGCTGCCCAGGGCTGCTGCGGAGCCGCCCCTCGCGGGGGTATCCAGAAGCCATCGTGCTGTAGGTGCCCCTGCCTGGGCAGAGAAGGTGACACCTCCGGAGGGTCTCTCGCCCCTCCACCGCTCTGTGGTTCTGTACGGAGCGTCTTCAGGGCAAATCACGCTCTGCTGGGCTGGGGTGGTTTACGTCTCTCTTAGGTTTAGGATATTTGTGCTTTGTTGCACTGGGCTGCGTGGGTCTGAGTGGCTACAGAGCTCCTCGGACCAGTGTCCCCTTGCCTTCCCCAGTTCACTGCACACCCCCCTGTTCCAGTGGCCGTGGCTGAACACGGCCTGGCTGAGAGGGCACCTGGCTGTGATAGAGCCCAGGCGGCGGTGGAGCAATTCCTCCTGTCAGCTGGGACTGGCATCAGCGAGTGGTGGAAGGAAAGTAGAAGAGCATTTGCAGGAAAACCAGCCCCTGGAAATGTGTATTTGAGCCCTGCTGGCTGGCGGATGTGACCTGGATGTGACCTGGATGTGGCCTTGAGTCGTAGTGCTGTCCATTGCTGCTTGGCGAAATTTTTATCTCGGTCTTCCAGTTGATATAATATGGTAGAATAGAATAGAATAGAATATGGATATGACTCATTGTGCAGCTCTGGAACACATTATCTGGATGGTGTCTGAGAGGTTTTCTGGTGCTTCCTTGGTCTGCACCCTTTGAACCTCCTGGGGCAGCTGCCTCAGTGCTGCTGAGATTTTCCCAAAGGAACGAGTGGTTGGTTGTGGCCCCACAAAGCCTGTCTGGGGTGACCCGTGTAAAGCCACGCAGGCTTTGTGACTTGACTTTGGGATCTCACCTCTGACGGTGGCACCGAGGAATTGCTCCAGGATAACTTGTGTTTGATTTTTAACTCCATGCCCGGGTTGTGTCTCAGTTCTCGTGTGCAGCTGCAGCATTCCTGGGGCTGGCAGCCAGCCCGGGGTGCAGGGGCTGAGTCAACTGCTCTTGTCAGTATTGCTACCCTGGGCATTCAGATACTGTGAGTCAGGTTAAAAACCCACGACTTTAAAAATAGTACATTGCGGGTTCTGTCCATGTGCCCTCTGGTGCAGAAGTCTTCAGGGCTTACATGCTGGAAGTGTTCTGGTTTTGAGGTTTTCTTATATCCTGAGGAAGAACTTGCTTTCAAGAAGTTGAATTTCTTCACTTTAGAAAAACACAAGTACAAAAGTCGTGGGACCCATGGCAGAGGCCAGACTGAACCTCCTTTTGCTGTGTGATTTGGATTAGCAGCACAATTTCTGTGTCCAGGGGCTGTGGCCATGGATCTAATGAGGCAGGACTCTTCCTCAGCAGGAGAGGCAGCAGCACGGAAGGAGTTAATACCTCGTGGTTAGAGTAGCTTTGTATCGAGATGGAAATGACTAAGCACCCTGCATTCCTGAAGAGTTACTTATTTTGATATAAAATCTGCTCGTTTGGTACTGCCCATGTCTCTGAGGCATCAGCATGGCAGAGCTGTTCAGAGGAGCTTCAGGGTTGTTCCAGAGAGGAACAGAATGGGAGCAGCTGGGAGCTCGGGAAGGGGTCCTTTCGCTCCAGGAATGAGCTGCCAGCTTCCCTAGGCTGCAGAAGACCAGAAACTGCTTTTTATTTGGCTACTGACACAGGAGGCTTGGCGACAAGGACGCTGGGGTGGTTTAGGGCTGCAGAGCTTTCACAAAAGGACTGAGATTGCCTCAGAGCTGCACGGGCTGGTCCAGTCGGTGCTGCTGTTCCCAGGAGCAGCACAAGGTAAGGTGCTGGGTCGGTGCCTTTGTTCTCGCTGTGCCTCTGCTGCGGGGTGCTCAGGGGCTGAGGGGCTCCAGCAGAACGGGTGGTGGGGGGTTTGACCTCAGCTCTGGGCAGGGTTTTATTCTGGAACAGCACCGGCAGCTCTCTCTCCTTGAGAATGTGGCTTCAGGAAACAGAATTGGCTTGAGGCTTCTCATGGAAAATGTGCAGTGTGCTCTCTGGCTTTCAGGGCTGGAAAAAGAGTCAGGGCTACCTGTCATGTGCTGTGAACGTGCCTTATTCTTCTGCTTTGGGAGCTTTCAAACGGCGTGGATTGGAGAGGCAGTCTTTTGGCAGAAATGTGTGGTGTTTTGTCTAGAAATTAGGTAATTTTTCCCCCAAACTGCTCTTTCCGGTGAAATGATTCAGTATTCTTGACTACACCGATCTCCTCTAAGTCATAATGCAGTAAGGATGATAAATTTGGCTTCTCTGGAAATCCTGGGAAGCACACTGGGGCCACGGGAGGAGTTTGGAAGGGGAGGTCAGGATGGAAGCAGTCACAAGTCTGGTTATTCTGTGGCAGGAATGATTTGTGTAGTGCTCGATACAAGTGCTGGCTGCCGGAGCCAGGTGGTCTCTGCCAGCTCTGTGTCCCTGAACTGTGTTTTAGCCCATCCTGGACTGCATTGAAGGGTTACTTAACTTGGATCACACCACCCCAGTGTGCTCTTTCTTCACCAGAGATCACTCTCTGCTCTTGCCTGGGCTCACGTGACGAGCTGGGATGAAATGCCTGGTTCTTGATAGCAAGCCTGGGCAGGTGAAAAGCTGCATTCCTCTGCTCCTTGGATGGATATTTTGGGAGAGACAGTTCAGGGAGCAGCACTGGGCAGGGGAGAGACTTCAACTTGTGCTTGACTGTCTGTGAATCCCATTCCTGCATGTCCAAGGCCAGGCTGGACGGGGCTTGGAGCAACCTGGGACAGTGGAAGGTGCCCTGCCCGTGACAGGGGGTGGAAGGAGATGAGCTTTAAGGTCGCTTCCAACCTAACCCATTCTGGAATTCTGGGATCCCATGTGCTTGCCAAGGCTGAGCTTCTCCTCTGTGTTCCTGAGCTCCTGGCTGTGCCTCACCGTGGGAACTTGGATGTGGGCAGTGGGAGAGGGCAGGAGCATCAGGCCTGGAATTGGCATGAGGAAGCGGAAATGGGTCAGTGTGGCTGAGGAAGCTGCAGCACAGGCGGGTTTTGGCTGAGGAAGCTGCAGCACAGGCAGTTTTTGTTGCAGTGTTTGTTGCAGCCTTCCCAACGTGAGCCGTGGCAGGAAGGAAGTGGGAAGTGGGTCGGGCTGGCAGCCAGCAGAGCTGCCCAGCTTGGGCACAGCGAGGATGGACCTACCTGGAAGGCTGTGCAAGGCTACTCAGCCTCCTCTGTGTGGTGATTTCTCCTCATGGATGTTGGATGTCAGGGAAAAGTTCTTCCCCCAGAAGGTGATGGGGCACTGAACAGTCTCCCCAGGGAATGGTCACGGCCCCAAGGCTGCCAGAGCTCCAGGAGTGTCCTGTGCAGGGCCAGGAGTTGGGCTGGATGATTCTTGGGGGTCCCTTCCAAGCATAATCAGAGATTCTCTGCAGATGTTTTGCCAGGCTGCTCCCAGAGGAGCTCACAGCTGCAGTATTTGGAGGAGAAAGCAGCCGGTGCTGCTGGGGATCAGAGCAGCTCTGGTGCTGTGGGCATGGCCTGTGTGTGCTCCCTGAGTGTGTGTGCTGAACTTCAGTGCTGTGGATGGACCCTGGCTCCATAGCACGGGGTCCTTCGGGTTCCCCTCCCCATGCCAGTCTGGCAGTCCCGTGTTTGAAGACCTGGCAGGCACTGGAGGAGCCTGGAGCAAAGCTGGGCTGCTGAGGAGGCCGTTTGAGCCTCTCCTCACCTGGCTGTCCCAGCAGGGCCTGGCCTGGAGCGCTGGCGCTGCCGCAGTTTGGTGGCACAGCGAGGGAAAGCTGCTTTCCTGTCTGCTATCAGGGCTGAGCAGACACGGAGCGAGGAAGGATGGCTCTGCTCTGGCTCAGGATGTTTTGGCAGCAATGCCTATTTATAGGAGAGGGCAGGGGCCCCTCACTGCTGCGGGAAGAGGGTCTGCAGCGGCTGCGGAAGCGCTGAGGGCAGCCTGGAGTGCTGATGAGGGACAGAGGGCTGATGATGGAGCAAATATCCCCAGCTCGGTGCTTACCCAGATTGCCCAAGTTTATCCCAGTCACTGCTGAGTGGGAGAGTCACAGCAGCTGTCTGGGACAATGGGCTGAGCAATTCCAGCCTGCAGGAGCCCAGGCTGTGGAACCAGGGAGCTGCTTCCCACAGCGACAGTGCTGCTGTGGCAGAGGGGGAGCCAAGCCTCGGTGCCATGTGTGCCCAAACCACCCCTGAACTGCCTGCGAGCCCTGGGCTGGCCTTGACCAGTGAGCTTTCTCACTACTGCTATCAAGTAGATCTGCCAAGGCCGGTGCTTTGCTTTTAATTGCACCTCTGCCAAGCAGATCAGCAGCTCCAGGGATAGCCCCGAGCCCTGGAATTCGAGCAGTGGGAAGGGTGCGGGTCTGCTGTGCTGGGGGCTCTCCACACCCAGCCTGGGGAGCAGGGCATGACCCCTTGCCAGGCAGGTTCAAGCTCCTCTGTCTCCCAGCCTGGTTTGCTGCCCATCCCTGGCTCTGCCCGCTCTGCCAGGCTCTGGTGACTCAGGGCTGGCCGGGCGTGGTGGCAGTGGCAGTGGAGGACACGTGCCCAGGGTGGCAGTGGGAGCTGCCTGGCTCTGTCACCTGCAGCCTGAGCGCAGGCTTGGTGGGACTCTGGCCCCCGGTCCCACCTGGAGCCAGGCTGGCTGCTTTCTGCAGGAATCCTCTGCTTTCTGTGTGTGTGGAGTGCTGCTGTTTCCCTGCCTTCTGCACGGAGACTTCTTGGTGCCAGGGCAATGTTACCAAAGCCAGTGTGGCCCCTGGCCTGAGCTGAGCTCTTGTCTCCTGATACAAATGGAGGCTGTTAAATACAGCTGGGAGGTTGGAACTTCTGAAATGGATTAATTGCCCAGAGAAAGGGAGGAGCACAGGGCTTTTTAGAGCCTATGGGCTGCTGTCTGCTGTCCAGAATGAGTTTTCACCTGTGCTGGTGTATCTGGGAATACTGGGGATGCCTTGTGAGCTACAGGTAGAGCCAAAGGGCTCCAAGGCTGAGGATTCCACATGAAATGTCTGTGCTGAGGCCGTGCTGGACCTGCAGGTGCTGGGTCTGTGCAGCCACCCCAGTTCTCCCTGGTGGTGTCACCTGCATTCCCTGCTGGGCTTTCTGGAGGACGTGTGCTGCATCCCCTGCCTTGCATCTCTGGGTAGTCCAGAGAGCACAGCTCCTCTTTGTTCAGGCTGTGCTTGGGTAGCAGAAACCAGTGTTTCTTTAGCATTCCTCCTCTGCTGATCTAAACTCGGGGTGATTTTTCTCTTGAAGGTGAGAACTGACCTGTTTCTTCTGCCTTTTGAAACTCCCCTGGCTGCAAGCCACAGGCTGGGCACCACTGCTCTCCGGTCGCTTGGATGGCAAATTTAGGTCAGGTGTTGGCAAACAGAACAGCAAGCAGGTTTTCACTTGTGTTGTGGAGCAAGAGAGCACTTTGGGGAGGAGGATGCACTGCCAGTCGGGCACTTCCCCAGCCACCACAGCTCTTCTCATCCTGGGTGAAGCAGCAGCTCCTCCCTGGAGAAGGAGGTGTGATTCCTTGTCTCCAGAGCTGCCCTGGTCCCTCGTGTGCTGCTCTGTCTCTGCTGCGTGGGGGCTCAGGTGCCACAGGGATTTGTCTCTGCTGCCTGAGCGTCAGCAGGATGCTGCAGAAGGGCTGGCTGAGATCCACGCTGCTGTGTTCCTCTGCCGTTAAATAATTTCCTTGAGTTTGGATGCTTGGAATCCCTCAGGGTGTTTCGTGCCTGATGTGTTTGTTTTCTAAGGCGGTGAAGCCTCAGCTCCCTTTGGCTCACCCTCCCAGACGTGTGCTCAAGCAGCCCTCGTGGGGATCGAGCTCAGCAGCCCGTCCTGATGAGATTTGGGGAGGAACGTTCTGCAGGAGCTGCCAGGGAGCAGCTGGGAGCTGCGGGTGGGGAGCAGGGCTGAGGTGCAGCTGATGGCTCTGCTTTGTGCCCGCAGGTCGGAGCAGCCACCCGGACCCTCGCACAGCGCGGGCACTGCGGAGCCTCGTGGCGGCTTTGATGCGGGCAGGACACGGGAGGAGGTGGCCGGGGCTGGACATGGGCTGTGTGTGAGCGCTCTGCCCCTGCCATGCACCCCACGGGGGCTGGGGACAGCAGCTTCTCCCGCGCGGCCGTGCAGACCCTGTCCCGCAGCCACTGCCGCAACATCAAGCAGAAGATCTCGCAGTGGGAGGGCAGGACACGGGGCTGCCCCGGCAAGGAGAAGCAGCAGCCAAGGGACTTTGGAGTGAAGTATGATCCCAATGCACTGCCCAGAGTGAAGCCAGAATGCACAGAGAATGGGGGAAAGGCTGGGGCCAAGGATCCAAAGAGCCTGGGGCTGGATTTCAGGGAACATGCACGGAGCTGCTGGCAGACTGGGGACTGTGGTGGCCCAGCTTCCCGAGGCAAGGAGAAAGGAGAGGGGCAAACAGGCTGCCTGGACCCAGGGGTGACGCTGCCCCCAGGGAACTTCTATACCTCACAAGCTCTGTGGAGGAGACCAGATCCCCTCCTGCCTGGCAGAGCCCCCCCTGTTCCCCTGGAGCTCCAAAGGCAGCGAGGCAGCTCCGGCTCCACGGAGAGAGAACTGCAAACCAAAGGAGTGGACGCTCTCTGCAGGGCAGAGAGGAGCTTGAGAAACATTTACTCTGAGGTTGAGGGGCAAGAGGAGGAGCCAGCTCCTGACCCACCACCCAAACCCCGCAGGACTTTCCGCTACCTGGCAGAGAAGGGCGCTGGTGGTTGGAGAGATGCCAGTGCCACCAGGGAAGCTCCCCTGCCAAAGCAGAATGGAAGGGACCTGGTGTCATCCTCCAACAACCCCGAGAAGGAAACAGCCAGCAGGAGGCTCAGAGGGAGAGCCCAGAGGTACGTAATTCATCTCTCATGTCTGAAACATTTCCTTAAATCACTTTCTGGATGGGTTTAAGCAGCTTGCTTGGCATGATGTCCTTGTGGAGGTGCTGCTGGTGGTGATGCCTCTGTTTGTGGGGAAAGGATATTCCTGGGTGAAAGTATCCTGCTTTTGCTGCTTGCAAAGAAGGCTGCAGATTCCAAACACACCTTAGAACAGAGTGGAGTGACAATGTGCTGGCCCCAGGGAGAGTCCTGCCTGCTCCCTGCCCGCTCCCTGCCCGCTCCCTGCCTGCTCCCTGCCTGCTCCCTGCCCGCTTGTGCCCTCAGCTGCAATTTGGGGATGGCAGAGCAGCTTTCTCTTGGGGCACTGTGGCTGCTGAGTGTTTAGCTTTCCCAGCAGTGAAGGATTCTCGTGCTGCTCGAGGCTGCAGGCTGTGGGTGCTGCTGTTGCAGTAGCTTTGGCTGGTTCTCCCTCTTTCCCACACCCGTCTGAGGTGGCTTGATGCAAATCCTGCTCACAGGTGAGCTGCCTGTGCGGGGCTGGTGTGCACAGTGCCAGCAGAGATGTGGCTTGAGGTCCTGAAACCTTCCACTGTGCAAAGTGTGCAGCAACAACCTAAATTCTATGATGATGATGGACTAAACCCCTGCAGCTCCTTTGCGACCCCTGTGCCCTGATTTCGAAACCGTGGCCAAGTGGAAGGAAATGCCAACCCACAAACGCATGAACACCCTGAGCACGGGTAGGGGAGGCCTGGTAGGAAGCAGTGCCCTGGTTCTGGGCTGCTGCAAGTCTGCAAAACGTGGTTTGGGTTCTTGGCTCTGACAGGATGGGTCTGGCCATGCCTGCTTGGAGTCTGCTTGGCCATGGAGCCTCCAGCTCCGTTTTTAACCTAACGAATCTCCCAGAGTAAGTGAGCAGGGCTCACTTGGTGTGCTGGCTTTGGCTGGGAGAATTTTCTTCTTGGCATCTCATGTGGGGCTGTGTTTTGGGGCTGTGGTGAAAACATTAATAGCCCAGCAGTGTGTGAGCTGTGCTCACTCAGAGCTGGGAGGGGACACAGCGGGGACAGCTGACCCCAGGGATATTCCAGACCATGTGATGTTGTGCTCAGCAGTAAAAACTGGGGAAAAAACAGGAAGGGGGGGAATATTTGGAGTTTGTGTTCGCAAGTCAGCATGATGGGCATGGCTGAACACCTGCCTGCCGAGGAAAATAGGGAATGAATCCCTTGTTTTGCTTTTCCTGCTTGTGCAACTTTTGCTTTACCTTCCAAGCTGTCTTTATCTTGACCCATGCACGTGTTTTGGCTCTTTTATCCTCTGATTTCCTTCCCCTTCCCATGGGGTGGGAGTGAGAGGCTGAGCTGCTGCCTGGGGTGAGCCCTCAGCACCTGGAAATGCGAGTCCAGAGCGGAGCATCCGTGTGCTGGCTGGTCCCAGGAAGGGCCCCGCTCTGTGTGTGCTCTGGAGACAGCAATCCCAGCAGGTGTCTTTAGAAGAAGTTGCACTGGTTTTCCTCTAGGAAATCTTTTGAGTTTGAGGACATCCAGAGCTTCCGCAGGCGGCCGGCGGCCAGCGGCTCCCACGGGCTGCGGGAAGAGACGAAGGGCACGGCAGGATCCAGGCTCGTCTGCACCCAGTCCCAAGACAACATCTACGAGGACATCATCTGTACGTGCCCAGGCTTCTGGGGGTGCCCTCGCTGTGTTCAGGGGTGGCAGGGAGGGAGGAGTGAGGGTCAGGATGCACTGAGGCCCTTTCCAGCTCTGGGATTTTTAAGATCTTCCCCACGCGGGGTTCTTTGCTGGTGCTGGTAACATCTGCACGAGAACAGCCTGATTTCAGATGTCACGGCAGGTCACTGCAGTTGGCCTGTGCTGAACTGATCTCTTTATTAGCTCTTGGAATGCTCTGCTGGAGCGCTGCACAGAGATCAGTGTGGACACTGCCAAGCGAGCTGCTTTGCAATAGAGCTGCTTGCTCTGCAGGGGAAGAAGGGTTTGGTTCTGCTGAGCCCGTGTGCAGTTTGCCAAGGTGATGGCAGCGGGTTAGGAGGATGTGGTGGGAACCTCATCCAACTTCAAACAGGTCTCTCAGACCCCGTTAAAGCTTGGCAGAACTGCTCGCTCTCCCCACTTATATCCCTGGCAAAAATACAGGGCTTTATCTCCTTTCATAAATCCCCCACCCAATGCTTTTTCCAGGTCCTGCAAAAGAAAATCCTTATGAAGATATCAGAGCACTGCCCTTGCCCCTGTGGAAGGTCCCATCTGTCTGGAAGCTGCCCCCTCCCCGGAGCGTCAGCAGGGCTCCCAAGGTAGGCTGGTGGCATTAAAGAGTCGGGAGTTTGCAGAATCATTCTCACAGTGTTTGTGCTCACCCCCAGCCTCACATTCCACACTGCAGCTCATTGGTTTTCCCTGGTTTTTATTGTTTGTTATTAATGTAAATAATCAGTAATGTAAATAACGAGCAGCCATGGCAGCTGATGAAGCTGCTGAGGAGCAAAGGGGTAGGAACAGGAGAGTGCTGGTGGGATGCTTGGTTAGGGGGTGGCATGGAGAGCTTGGTGGGGCAGGTTCTCCAGCTGTAATCTGACTCCTCTGCCTGTGACCTTGGCCCAAAGCTCCATCTCACACTGAACCATCTCTCCTTCTGTTTTCCAGCCTCCCCCAAAGCCTCCCTTCCTCAGCCGCAAGTCCCTGGAGCTGAAGCCCTCCCAGCCAAGCTTCCAAGGGAAGATGGGGAAGGAAACCTCCCTGCCTGTCACCCTGTCTGAGTGGAAGCTGTTCCGAGCCGTGGAGGCTGCGAGCAGGAGAAAGAACCTGCCCTGGGTGAGACTGACGTGTGAAACTTCACTTCTTGCCTGGCGTTTCAAGCTCTTCTGCTTTGTAACTGGCCAGGGAGCCCTGTGCCAGGCAGGTGATTGCTCTTGGCACTGCTGCTCCGGCCATTCCCTCTCCAAGTGGCAGCGCTGCTGTTTGGGGATCTGAGTGCCAGTTCTGGCTGGGACAGTGGTGTTTTTGTTGGCCAAGAACAGGCAGACAAAGTGCTCAGTGTTGACCTGGGGGTCAGGGCTGTGGGTGAACACGAGCCCTTCCCGGTGCTTTGTCATCCCAGCCTTGTTCCCAGTGTTTCCATGGCTGGGTTTGTGCTCTGGGTGAGCTCCAGGGGCAGCTCTGTGACGCTGTGTGTCCGTGTCCCCTGCTCCAGGGACTTCCAGACTGATCCTTGAGTCCCACTGCAGGCCCCGAGCTGCTGAATGGTTGTGGGGCCCTTGGAATGTTGGCTTGGAGTTCTGGACTGGCATCAGGAACAGCTGTTCCATGGTTTAGAGGTGAAGAGGAACTCTTAGGGATAAGAGCATTTCCCAGAGCCTTCAGTTGTCCCTCTGGCCTCTCCCTCCTGCCTGGCTGCAAAGACAATTATGCTGCTGAGGCCAGAGGGGTGAGGAAGGCTTTTAATCCACCTTCACACTGTTCTGACTCTCCTTTGGTGCCCTGGGAACCTCTCCAGATCCTTGTGTTGGTTTCCAGCTCACACCCCTCAGTGATAAAAGGCACCAGCAGCTGCCACTGTGGTGGCACTTTGTGCACAGGACTCAAATTCCCATGGCAGTGGGAATTTTTGGACTTATTTTTGCTGTGGTAAAATCATTTCACTTCAGCAGATCTTTATTTCATAGGAAAATCACGTGTATTTGCTCAGATTGCACAAGACCGTGAGGTAGAGTTGGACAGCTGCAAAGGGCTTTTCAAACCTTTAAAGTGCTTTGGAGTATCAAGTAACTTCTGTCTGTGTTTTTAAACAAACCCTAGGCCTGGAAAATCGGGAAGGAGATGGCAAGATTATAAAAATGCTGTGATGGAGAGTATCTTCCATTTGGAGAGGGAAAATAAATTGTTCTCCAAAAGCAAACCTCTTCCAAAAATCTGGTAACAATTTACATGCTGGAAAAGCACTTTACTCTCTTTGCTCGAGGGAGTTGAGCCAAGGTTGCTTGAGAGATTTAGAAAAGGACTGGGGTCTAAAAAGACAAAACTTTTTGCTTTAGAAACACATGGCTGCCTTAAACACACCCAGGGTGGTGACTCAGCTGCGCAAAAATCAGGACAGAAATGAAGATTTTCTAGGTAAGGCTGGATGAAAAAGGGAAAGGAGGCAGATCTGGCAGGAGAAGCAGTGCTCTCTGCTGTGGGCTGTTTGTTCCCTGCAGCCTCCTCGTGCTGGGAGGACTGGCTGAGGCAGAAAATGGGGAGAAATCGATTGGAAAAGGAGAGCCTAAGCCTGGTTTGCTGATCTGGGGATTAAAGGCTTGAGCTGAACAAACAGGTTCTCTTTAATATATTTCTTTTTATGCAGTATTTGTGATGACAAATGGCTGGGCCCCACCCTCCTGTGTTCAGTTTAATGAATTCTTGGGGCAGGAATGAACTTGACCTGCTCCCTGCATTTCGGGTGAATCCCTCTTCACACGAAGCGAGAGCCGCCTTTGATGTGGGGAGTCAGGAGCCCCTGGGGCACTGCAGGTGAGGGGAAGCACAGAGCAGGATGTGCCAGGGACACAGGAAGTGTCAGGACTTTGGGTTTGAGGCTGCTGTGACCAGAGGAAGGAGGATGAACATCATCATCACATCATCCGTGTCAAAATGCTGACCAGTGTCTGTGGCTCAGTCTGCACTGGGCTCTGCCTTTTTCCAGCTTTTTTCTTCCACTGGACCAGCTGTGTGGTCCTGCAGCCCAGACCCCTTATTCTGTCCCGCTGTCTGTCTTCATTTGTGCAAAATCACAGAATGGTTTGGGTGGAAAGGACCTTAAATTCCCCCTCATTCCCCCCCTGCCATGCGCAGGGACACCTTCCCCTAGCCCAGGTTACTGAGTGCATCATCCTTCCATTCCAGCAAACCCCTGGGACAGGGCCTGGGCTGGGAGCAGCCTTGTTCTGTGCCTCACCTGTGCTTTAGGAGACTTGAGCTGACATCCAACCACAGCAGCAAGCTCAAAAACCAACCCCAAACCAACCCCCACGCTGCAGTGAGAGAGCTGAGCTTTTTCTGGGCTGGGAAGGAGTTGGGATGCTGGAGAGCGTGTTCTGAGTGCTCCGGGGTGCAGGGTTTGTAAGATGTTCTTGCAAGTGCCTTTACATAGAAAACGGAGAGCTGATGCCAGACAGATTGTCACTTCTATTTGGGAAGGCAAGTGTGACAATTTCCAGAATGCTTGTACAGTCTGGTGTCAGCTCTGAGTTGTGCTGACAGTGATCCCTCTCTTGCAGCAGAAAGCTGTGCTCATTCTTTTTCCAGTGAGCTGGGTCTCTTTAGCCTCTGAGCCAGGGTTCCTGCAGGGTCTGGGCAGCTGTTCCCAAATCCTGGGTGGTGGCTGCTGGGCTGCCCTCCTGGTGGCACCTGGACGCTTCTCTGGATCCCACATTAACCTCTGTTCCACTTTGGATTTCAGCTGGTACTGAAAATACAGGAGATCTTTGATTCCAAGCGTGGAAAGAAGAAGGTGAAGCTGCTCAGTCCTGCTGGGAGAGAAGCAGCTCCAGTGAAAGGTATTGGCGTCTCCAGCACCACTGTTGGTGCTCTGAACACCTCGAGTGGCACAATTCCTCTCCCCCCTGGCCTGGCACCACCTCCTCACACTGACACAGCAGTGCACAGCCCAGGCTTGGGGCTGGAATTGAGCTTTCAGCTCAGGGAACACTTGCCTAACCCAAATCTAACACTGTCACAAGTGGGAGATTGTGAGCCTGGAGAGCTGGGCTGCTGCTTAAAAGGGCTTTTTAAAATTCCTCAGAAAACCACTTGGCATGAGAACCACCTCTGACTGCCGCACTCATTGTCTGTGTGCCTTGTTCTGGTTGTGTGGCCGTGGCAGGGTCTTTATGCATGGGATATTCTGTTCAGCAGCTCTGCTCAGTGTTATGGCAGCCTCAAACAACCGGCTGGTGTGTGTTCTTTGCCCGTGTTCAGCTGACCTGCAGGTCATTCACTGACAGCAGGGGCTTGATGTCAGCTCTGCTTTTTGAAATTCGCTGTTGTAACACATTTTCCAGCTGCCCTTTGCTGGTGCTTTGGGCAGGATTGGTGGGCAGCCCCGAGGGATGTTGATCTGATGAGTCTCAGGTTGTGTCTCTTTCCCAACCTTGGGTGTTACCCATCTTCCTTCTGCATGGCTAATAAGTGAAAACTCCGTGTGTTTCAGGTGAAACCAGCGGGAATGAAAGCGATACGGAAAATCAGCCCAAAAGTGAGTGAATCACAGGGGCTGGTCCTGTCCCCACAGCGCTGCACCCTTGGCTGGGGCCCTGGTGGGATGAGCACACTGACGGGTGGGGATGTGCTGAGACAGGGACAGGAGCCTCCAAGAGCCTGTGACAAACCAGCCTCTATTTCTGCCACTGAGCCCTTGAGGTTTAATGCCATTCCTGTGCCAGTCACCAGGAGCAGGTTCATTTTGGGGTTGGTAGCGTGGCTTGGGGGAGGTTGTTCCTGATCACCTTTGCTGCTGCTCGAGGTTGTTTCCCTGCTGATTCCTTCCCTTGGCTCTGTTTTGTGCAGCGCTGTGAAATGTCCTTTCCTCTGGGCAGAGTTCACCTGGGTATTTGGTTCCAGTGTCCTGAGTTTGGTTATAGACCCAAACTGCAGGCTTGAAACACCTCCTTGGTTTAGCTGGTTTGAGCTTCCATGTGCAGACAGATTAAGCAGAAGGATCTGGCACGGGGTGCCCAGAGAAGCTGTGGCTGCCCCTGGATCCCTGGCAGTGTCCCAGGCCAGGCTGGACAGGGCTGGGAGCACCTGGGACAGTGGAAGGTGTCCCTGTCCATGGCAGGAGGTGGCACTGGATGGGCTTTAAGCTCCCTTCAACCCAAACCATTCAAGGATTCTATGAATTATTTTAGGTGTTTCATTTACTTGGAGGAAAACATTCAAAAGGCTTTAACGTGGAACGAAAAGTGAAGTTCCATTTTTTCATGTTAAGGAGAGTAGTGGAGAGTGCAGGATCTCAGCAGAAATACAATGATTGAGTCACTGCCTGGTG
Source organism: Pomatostomus ruficeps (assembly GCA_013400735.1). NCBI lineage: Eukaryota > Metazoa > Chordata > Aves > Passeriformes > Timaliidae > Pomatostomus > Pomatostomus ruficeps. The sequence goes on along the minus strand of VYZT01018087.1, from coordinate 5,770 downwards.
GCAGAGGTGTTTGAAAGGCTCTGGAATGTGTCACGGTGCTGGGCCGCAGGAATTGCTGACGTCAGAGTGCCGTGCCTGTGCCTGTGAGCCTGCACTGCCTGGCAGGACAGCCCAGCCTGGGGCTCCTCGCCCAGGGAGCTGCCTCTGCCTCTCGGAGTGCCCGTGGGGTTGGCAGCGGCTCCCTGCCCTGGTGGAGCTGGGTGTCCCTGCCTGGCACCGCACCGTGTCACTCTGAGATGTGTGAGGGAACATCGGGGCAGCAGGAGGAGTTTCGGTGTCTGCCAGGGGGATTTGCAGAGCTGCTGCAGGGCCACTGCTCCCTGTCTGATTCATGGAATCCTGGAGTTGTTAAGGTTGGGAAAGGCCTCTGAGGTCATCAAGTTCAGTCATCAACCCAACACCACCACGGCGCTCACCACTAAACCACATCCTCAAGTGCCACGTCCACGCGTTTTTTAAACACCTCCAGGGATAGTGACTCCACCACTGCCTTGGGCAGCCTGTTCCAATGCTTACCAACCATTCCAGGGAAGAAATTGTCCCTAATATCCAATCTAAACCTCCCCTGGTGGAATCTGAGGTCATTTCCTCTCCTCCTGTCACTGGTTCCCTGGAAGAGGAGCAGCTCTGGGCATGAGGAGCTGACACAGGCGTCCCGTATCCCACGGAGAGCAGCCGGATGTTGGGGAATTCTCCCATTCCTTTCCCCTCTGAGGGCAATGCTGAGTCCCCTTCTGTGCCCCGTAGGTGTGTGGCAGTGCCAGCCACGGGCTGATTTGGGATTTATTCCTCTCCCCAGGTCGCCACAGGTGCCTGAGGCACTCGGCCTCCAAGAGGAACCCGCACTACCAGACCTTGGAGAGGGACCTCATCGAGCTGCAGGAGCAGCGGCTCTTTGAGCTCTTCGTGGTGGTGTCCCTGCACAAGAAGGCATCTGAGGTCACCTACACACCCCACATCATCCAGCAGTTCCCCAGCAAGGTAGGAGAACCTGCCCAGGGAGCTGCTCAGCCCTGTGCTCCCTTCCTGAGCTACTACGCTGGGCAGGGGATGGGCTTGGAATGTGAAGCACCTTGCTCTGCTACAGACCTCGTGTAGTGTCGGGAGGTTGTTGAATATGTCTTGATAGTGAGTTTATTGCCTTTCTGGAACTTGGAAGGCTCCTACTTAATTCAGATTTCATGAAGCCATCAGGTGTTGGATACCTGCTGAGGCAGCAGACAGGAGGAGGGAGTGCAGAGCTCTGTCCCAGGGCTGGCAGGAACCTCATCCTGGCACTCTGTCAATTATAAACCAGGAGTGAAGCACTGATGGTGCACAGGAACTGGAATTCCAGGGCTTTTATGCTTATTTATAGTGCTTTCAAAAAGAATAATAATGAAATGGCAAAGCTGTTTGTACAAGCCCCAAATCCAGGAGGGCTGGGGAAGTCAAAGTGCTGGAGCAAACCAAGCCCATTGAAGCAAGCTGGTCAGCCCAAATGGGTGACAAAATCCATGCGTGACACTGAATTACAGCTCAGGCTCAACGGTTGGGAAGCTGAGATGGAGCCTTGGTGCTCCTGTGGTACCAGATTGAGATGAATATTCAGTTGTCTCTGTCGAGGCTCGTACCTGCTGCCTTCCCCTGGAAACAGAGCACAGCCAGGGATTCCGGCTGTGCCATCAGGAGGAAGCCAGGGATGGGTAAAGAATCTGCATTTCATCCTCACAGAGGAGATGTCAGACTCGTTCAGGGATGTTCTGTGGGACCCCAGCAGGTCCCACAGTGTCCCAGTTCCTGCTGCCTAAAGGATTTGTGTGGAAATAACTCCAGTGTCTTAAATGTGTAAATGCCTTGGAGTGACAAGATGAAGGAGGAACTGCAGCCAGAAAGAGTGCACAGCGTTATTTTAGTGGGTAAAACGGAACACAAACAAATAATATCTGCTAAAAGTGCAAACTTCAGGGTGTTGGGAGGAAGAAAGGAATCAGCAGATTTGGCTTTTCCCTGGTGCAGCCTCTCAGTCTGTCCACTGCCATTGGGAAGGGCACTGCAGGGTTCCCCTCCTGCTCTTCCCTGGCTTTTATAAAAGCACTCACACAACAAATTATTTTCTCGGTATTTATTTATCCTCTGCTCAGATGGAAGTGCTTTGGTGAGTGTCTTTAGATGGGACAGTGTGTCAGATTGGGTGTCTCCCTTCTAATATTAGCTTTGCTTCCAAGTAATCTGCTGTCACCCTCTTCTTTGGGCTGGGTGCCCAAGGACATCTAGGCTTTTGTACAACTGTTACTCCGTGAAAATGCTGTTCTGCTTTCCTAACACTTCGTGCTGTCACAGCTTGGGACCCTGGAACAGCCTGGATCTGCTGAGTGCCTAAAATCAACTTTATGCAATAAACTTTCCGCTTCTCGGGGGCATTTCCCAAATGTGTAACATTTCCTCACATTTCCTACGGAGCCTCTTATCTGAACACCTTGCTTTTGCCCCTTCTGGGCAGCTTTGAGCATGGGAAGTGTCCTGGAGTCCTTGAGGGATTTGATTTGAACCCACCTGTGGCGTGGCTGGAACGTGTGATTCAGAGACAGTTTTTGCCCTCGAGTTATGAGAGACGTGCACATCCAAAGCTGATCACATTCCTGTTCCTGTTGGTGTTTTCAAACCTCCCAGGGGTAGAATCAAGGCAGGCTGACCTAGCCATCCCTTGGGGGGCAGTTCTACCTTCATTTCCCAATAAACGTAGCCATGCTTGTGGATCCTACTCCATCCTTACCAAGGGCAGCTGGGTCATTTTACAAAGATCCAATCAGCAGGGAAAATGCAGGAGGGAACTGGGAATCTCCTCACAGTTAGAACATGTTCTCCTGCCCCTGTGCATTAATTACCTGATGGATCAGCCTTTGGAAGTGCCAGGAAGATGCTTTCTGCATTTTGAATGCTGCAACTTGAGTGACTCCAAATGCATGTGTTACCCCTCCAGCCTGACCATCCCTTCAGACCGTCAAAGGATACTGAAGAGAGGCTCAAGGTCATTCCCAAATTCTGCTTTCCAGATCCCAAAGACTGGTTCCCTTCATCAGACCTTAAAAGGTAAAGATTTGGTTTTGAGTACTCGTGACTGGGACAGGCAGTGCTGAAAGCTTTGGGCTGTGCCAGGGGAGCTGCAGCCAGAGCAGGGAAAAGGGGAAAGGATGAATCCCCTGGGGCAGGAGGGAAGATGAGGTGTGGGGGTGGGCTAGAGGGCTGCTTCTGCCTTCCTGTGAGGAGGAAGAATTTGTCCAAAGCCAGCTCCTGGGGCTGGAAGTGCTGCTGCTGCTGCCTGGCTGAATGGAGAAGCAGCTGGGAAGGGGGAGAGATGGAAAAGCTCAGTGAGAACAGCTGGGAAGGGGGAGAGAGATGGAAAAGCTCAGTGAGAGCAGCGGGAAAGGAGGAGAGATGGAAAAGCTCCGTGAGAACAGCTGGGGAGGGGGAGAGATGGAAAAGCTCAGTGAGAGCAGCTGGGGAGGGGGAGAGAGATGGAAAAGCTCAGTGAGAACAGCGGGAAAGGAGGAGAGATGGAAAAGCTCAGTGAGAGCAGCTGGGGAGGGGGAGAGAGATGGAAAAGCTCCTGGGGTGCAAGTTTTTACCCTGAACAGATCCCAAAGTCCTTGTAATCATGCCTCGGCCCTTGTCAGCACGACCAGAAGGAGTCTGTGTGCTGTGTCAGTCTCTGCCCTGAGCTGTGTGGTGAATTTAACCCTGACTCTCCTTTGGTCCCCCAGTGAAACCTTTTCCTTCGTGCTGACGGGGGAGGACGGCAGCCGCTGGTTCGGGTACTGCAGGAAGCTCCTGGTGAGCACCTCTGGGATGGCTGGGGACACAGGGGACACTCTCAGGACACGGCTCAGGGCTGCTTTCCCACATGGGTTACCCCTCCTGTGCTGCTGTGGTGGTACCAGCCCTGGGGTGCAGAGGGAAGGGTCACCCAGGAGCCCAGAAATACTGAAATGGGCTCTGGGCACGAACCAGCTCCTGGAACTGGGTGTTTCTCGAGAACCTGGGGACTGCAGCAGAAGGGGTTCTGCAGGTCAGCTGCAGGGTGGGTGCTGGGTTGTTCTTGCCCCCCTGTTCTCAGCAGAGCTGTTGCCGTTGCCTTTCAGCCAGAAGGGAAAGGGAAGCGCCTGCCCGAGGTGTACTGCATCGTGAGCCGCCTGGGCTGCTTCAACCTCTTCTCCAAGGTGAGCTGGCACAGCCCTGCAGGCTCCAGAGGGTGGCTGGGTGCTTCTGTCAGGCTTAGTGGTTCAGGCCACCCCAGGAGAGTGGTGCTTCCTCTCTGCTTTTGCTTTGAGAGGGGAAATAAAATCCTTATGCTGAGCCTTGTCAGCCAATACACAAATCCTGCAGCAGTTCCTGCCAGGAAGGGACTTCTCACTCCTGCTGTTACTGAGGGTGCCCCTTCATCCTCCTCTTCCATGGCTTGGAAATGGAAAATCAGTGAGGGAAGGGGTTGGATCTCCCCTGGATTTTGTAGCACCATGAGGAGGGCAGATAAAGAGGTGAAGGCTGGGGAAAGCTGCTGCAGATAAAGGGCGGCTATTGCAGAAGAATGCAGGGACGAGCTGTGATGAAAGCTCCTTCTGATTGTTGGAGCACAGAGTTTCTGGAACAGCGTTTCAGGGAGGTTTCTTGGCCAGGGGGATGGGGAGTTGCTCCTCTTACTCCTCTAAATAATGAGAATTTGATTACTACACACAAGACATTTCCTCACAGTAGCAGGGGACTGGAGACTGCTGAGTTGTGCTCCCAGGAAGCTGTTCCTGTTTGATTGTTCACACGTTTGAGATGAATTTCACAGGGGTCCCAAGCGAGCTGGGAGAGGGCTGGGGGTCTGTGCTGGAGCCTTCTCCACGGGAATGCTCTGACAGATTCTCCCGGCAGCAGTGACCCAAGGCCCTGTGTGTCTCCCTGCAGATCCTGGATGAGGTGGAGAAGAGGCGGGAGATGTCCCCAGCCCTGGTGCACCCCTTCATGCGCAGCGTGATGGAGGCGCCGTTCCCCGCCCCGGGACGCACCATCACCGTCAGGAGCTTCCTGCCAGGAGCAGGGGATGAGGTAACGGAGGCCAGGCTGGGCTTCCTGGGGTCTCTGGGGCACAGAGGCTCTTTGCAAACTGCACAGTGATGCCTGGAAGGAATTAGTCTGAAGAAAACATCCTGAGGCTGGAAGGGAGGCTGTCCCAGAAACCTGTTTGCAGTGGAATCATCTACTGTGGAAGTGGTTCCCTGCTTTTTAATGAAGAGCTTTTTGGGCCCTGTTCTGTGCTGCGCCATGCCAGCTGTCTGGGTGACGGGGTTCTGTGTACAGTCATGGATTCAGAGAATATCCTGAGCTGGAGGGATCCACACAGATCATCCAGTCCAACCCCTGGCCCTGCACAGACCCCCCAACAATCCCACCCTGGGCATCCCTGAGCGGTGTCCAAACACTCCTGGAGCTCTGGCAGCCTCGGGGCCGGGGCCATTCCCTGGGGAGCCTGGGCAGTGCCCAGCACCCTCTGGGGAAGAGCCTTTCCCTGATCTCCAGCCTGACCCTGCCTGGCACAGCTCCAGCCCTTCCCTGGGTCCTGTCCCTGGTCCTGCCCCTCAGGAGGAGCTGCAGCCCCCAGTGAGCTCTGGCCTCAGGCCCCTCTGGCCCAGGCTGAGCTCCCTGCCCTGGGCTGCTCCCCCAGCTCTCCCTGTCCCTGTCTCCTGCAGGTGATGGAGCTGTGCCGCCCCTTGGACTCCCGGCTGGAACACGTGGACTTCGAGTG